>JABXWE010026865.1:0-11632 GCA_014611495.1 Limonius californicus | reverse complement strand
AATTTGACACTGCAGCCGAGATACCTAAAGCGCAATTGTCAGGGGATGCCGTAGCTGCCGAGATACCTCAAGCGCTTGGCGGGTGAATGGTTAAGGGAACTTGACACTGCAGCCGAGATACCTCAAAGCGCAATTGTCAAGGGATGCCGTAGCTGCCGAGATACCTCAAAGCGCTTGGCAGGTGAAGGGTTAAGGGAACTTGTAAAGGAACTGTGCTTCTTGATGGTTAGATCAAGAAAGAATGATCTTCTCATGACAACTTACTTCTGCTTTTATAGGCCAAAAACGGTTGCTAGATCGTGAGAACATACTGCACGTGTACCAATTGGAAAAACAATTTCATGCTCCATTTATTGTGAGCCCAAGAATATTTAGTTAAAATCAATTAAGTTATATCACCATTAACAAACAGCCGAAATAACTC
Source organism: Limonius californicus (assembly GCA_014611495.1). Taxonomy (NCBI): domain Eukaryota; kingdom Metazoa; phylum Arthropoda; class Insecta; order Coleoptera; family Elateridae; genus Limonius; species Limonius californicus. The sequence goes on along the minus strand of JABXWE010026865.1, from coordinate 11,208 downwards.
TCTTTACCTAATCCTCAGATCCTAATAAATTTGGTATTTAATTACCACGTTTAAACAATTTCATGCTCCATTTATCGTGAGCCCAAGAATATTTAGTTAAAATCAATTCAACAGCCGAAATAACTCTCTTTACCTAATCCTCTGATCCTAATAAATTTGGTATATAATTAACACGTCCATGCGTGGAATTTCACCCGTAAGGGTTAGTTCGGCAAAAAAAAGTAATAATTTAGGCAGATTATGGCTACCCTAAACTAACAATTTATCACAACAACAGACCGCGCTAAAGACAGCTGTTGTGGAAAATCCTACGTACTTGACATCACTAATTCGAAGTCATATTGTTACCTGCAATAAATTAGCTGGAAGAAAGACGCCGCAAACAAATATTTTAAAAATGGAATTATAACATTCAACTATCGAATGTGTAGTTGTTTTATAATTCCATTCATTGTACATGAAAGTGGATATTTATTTTGTGACTGTTGCCCTCATAAATTAAGTGTACCCGTAAAGGACAGCCCCTTTAGAAAAAATAAATATGTGTTACGAAACGGCCGCTCCCAAGATCAAATGAAACGTGATTTCCAAACTCCAACGAATATTCATTAGCATTTAGTTACATTTAACATGAAATCTTTATGCGAGTATAGATTAAAAATGAAAATTATGAGCATAATGTCCCAAAGTAATAATATACATATAATGGCAAATGGGGTCCGCTACAGTATAGACAAGTTGAATGAAACTTCCCCTAAACCGAGGAAATTTTAATCACAAGAGAAAAAGGGAATTTTGTTGTAAATCTGCAAAACTACGGAAAAATAAATATTTAGTTACCAACCTAAAACAAGAAGCGTGAAAGTGCCGCAAACAATATTATTTTTTTCTTGGTGCCACCAAAGTTATACGGTTTAATAGAAATAATATAATGTATAAACGCATCTAACCAGGTGTTAGCAAAAACGTTAAATTACATAATGTGGTTCGTTATTCTATTGCGCAAGCGCGTGACCGTTCGAAGAATGGTTTTTCGAAATATTGGAACAAACAACAAGAACAAACCTATAGTTACTAGTTTAAAACATACACCTAAATTCAGTTAAAAACTCTTCGTAGTTATACAATTCATTTTACTATCGCAATTCAAAGTAATTAGTTTGGGTGTTGCTAATTTGTTTTCACATGCACTTCAAGGGTTTACTACTTTGCTAAATAATATTTCTTTCGAGAAAAATGTTGAATTAACCCATTGCTAAAATAATAAGCAAAACAATTCGATTTAAAGCAAGGAAAAAGAACAACGGTTTGTTGAAATCGGGTATTTACGAATAAAATTGTTAGCGGTGGAATTCTGTATATTATGTATATAGGCCACGCAATTTTGATACCAGATACAAAGAACATACGCGTTCGTAAATGCAAACAACTAGAAAAATCTAACTTTAATGAATAAGGAAACTGAACTTGTACGAACGAATAAATTCGCCGAAGCTGGAAGTTTTGGAATAAAACACCAGAACAAAGTTCGAAACCAACATCCAGTATACTGTTTCTCTAATTACAAGTTTTTGCTTGTATTTGAACAGCTTTCGAAAATGACGTGCATTGGTGTATTACGTTGCAATACGAATAAAGCAGAAGAAAACAATAAAACCTGTTGAAATCATTAATATTGTTTTAACTTTTTTATTAAGAAGTAACCTTTGCTTTACAAAGCGCCTCAAGAGATTAAAATGGAGGCCGCATTTTTTTTAAGATTGTGTGCGTTCCAACACGGGCAGACCGATTAGCAAGACTAGATCATTACTGAGCTTCATGTTGCCACTTAATTTGTGATAATGAGCGGGAGTATTTAAAAAAGCTGTAATGACATCGCATTTTTTCTTTAAAAATCTCAGTTACAGAAATTTGCATTCAAGTTTATTTAATATTAATTTCTGTATGTTTATTGTTTTTTTATATTATTACGTTAGTGTTTTCTTAGCATTTTTTCTCAATAATCATCTTAATAAACATCGGCCGTTTGCATAATATTTTTAATTTTGTGTTGTTTACTAAATTAAATATTTTTCATATTTAACACATTTATATTATACATTTTCTCTCAACTCTCTGTATAAATTAGATAAACGCTGAAGAAAGACCATATCGACACAAAGTCCATACAAAATATTAGTTGTAAACAGCGGTCAATCGCTACGCAACATAGCAAATAATCATTGTTGTTGAATAGAAGCACAAGTTAAATTCTATTACCACAGTTAGAGACAGAAATTCTAAAGGAAATTCCTTGGGTGTTCTGTGGTTACTAGAGGAGCAATTCACAACACATAAGATTAGTAAAAGTATAATAATGGATTACATGAGCCATTAACAGGCAACACTGTAAAACAATGCCAGAAATAAGCTGAACTAGAAGGACGCATTTATAGCATTTATATTTTTATTTATACCTATATTTTATATAGAATGAAATGAGTTACTGACATATAAAATTATATACAGTACAATTTCGCCAATATGGATTTGCGTTAACTCGAACCCTCCAGTAATTCGGGTACTGCTATAATTCGGACAGTTTTGTGCCTTTGAATTATATAATCTGGACACATTTGAAAATCGTGTAAATCAAGTGCCCTAACCGTTAATAAACTAAGGGAATTCCCTACTTTTCTACCAAAACATCAAATACGTTACGTTTACGTTTCTTCGTTTATTGACAGTGTTGCTAGACCTCTCAGATTGCCGGGTTTGTCCCAATATGTTGCCTCAAATGCTGTGCCCCGACAAGAAGTTTCGGGACCATCGAATATCCCGGATTATCAAAACTAATAAAAAAAATCCTGGAAACTGCGCATTTAAAAACAATAATTTAAATTTATGATATTTATATAAATGTCCATTTTGTTTTTATAATTTATTTGTAGTAGCAGAAGAATGTAACAAATGGGGTCTAACATAAAACATTAAAAAAAAGCAATATATGATCATCGGTGGTCAAGAAACAAACATACCAACTGAACATGGGGTTATACAAAATGTCAATGAGTAGAATACAAATACTTGGTAGTGACATTGACAAGCGACGAGAAGAAATGATAAAGAAATACTAAATAAAATAGGAGAAGGAAGAAAAGTAATGAAGATGCTGCATCCCGTTCTATGGAATAAACAAATAACAAAAAAGACTATTTACAAGACGATTTTCGAGAGCTGTGTCATATATGGTGCAGAAACATGGATAGTAGAGTGGAGGGAAAATTTTATTTTATATTCTTTATGCCTATCTATGCAAAAGATACTCTGTGGGACACATTATCTGTGTGCAAAACTACAGTTACATGTGACATCATCTTCAGATTCCTAAACACATTTGTAAATAATGAAAAATTTTTTTTCAAGTTATTAAATGTTGATGGGTTTTTTTTCCTATACGACTTTGCGCCACTGCTTTCTGTAATGTGATAAGATTGTTTGGCACGGGTGTGCATGCGCACAGACTTTGCTAAGACGGCAGCACGCCTTTAGTGACGGGAAAGTGGAAATTCGTCTACTCATTATTATAGTTAATAGTATAAATAATTATAATAATATATGATAATTGTGGAATATGCCTAAAACTCGCCGAGAAACTGAGTGTGAAGTGTGTGGTGCAGCTTCTGAATTAAAAACCAATGTGCTTCCAACTTATTTTGATTAAATGAAATCATATTTGTTTATCAGATATTCACTTAAAGAGGTTATGAATAATAAAGATCCAAGTGTTGCCGAAGTATCCCCAAATTTGATGTTAAGTATCAAAAATGTATGGAAAAAACTTCATTACCTGTTGTTTCCGATCAGCAAATTTTGCACAAGATAGAATCGTATAATGGAAACTACAAAGCTATTAAGTTAAACACAAAATCAGTTTACAATAATAGATGTCTTGCGAAGCTAGATTTATTTAAAACTGCAAGCTAAAATCTATTTGATATTTTATTCAAAATACCCCCATCGGAACGCGAATTCTTAATTGACCCAGGAACAACACGAAGAATGGGGATTGGGAATGTCGATATTAAAACCAGTAAGAAGAATAGGAAAAAGCAAGAACGAAAAATACACGAGTTTGAAGAACTGAAAAAAACAAAAAAAGCAAATTACTCAAAAGCGTACAATTGAGATGGTGAAAGACAGGCTAAGTTCAGGTGGTGATAGTAATAGTGAATATCAAGCAATTGTAACTATTTCTAGTGATGACGATGACAACTTCGAAATTTCTTCAAGGGTTATCCCATCTACTTCGAAGACAGTTCCCCGATCGCAAGCTAGAATAAAACCACTATATCTAGCTGCAACTTGTGACAGAATTATAGTAAGTTCTATTCTGCAAGATATTGGGGTTATTACTAAGCAAACTCCCTCGAAAGTTATCGATAGAAGCAAAATAAGACGAGAACGTTAAACATTGTGGTTACCGCATTAGAAACTAATTTGCAAAAAGTAGTAGTAGTTGGCTCGACACTGCGCAAGCGGTACAAACGAGAATCACGATAATAATAATAAAAAAAAAAGTAGTAGTTGGATGCGATCGGACATTGGTCAACAAAGGAATGAAGAATGGTGTCATAAAGCAGCTTGAGAATGCTATAGGCAAACCAGTACATTGGTTCATACGTTTATTACATTGTAATGAGTTACCTCTGCGTCACTTAATGGATCACATAAATGGTAAAACTAATGACCCAAAAGGCTTCCCTGGTGTCATTGGAAAAGCCATCGATAGATGTGAAAATATGCCGGTAGTTACTTTCGAAAAGATACACGTAGGACTGCATCAGATTACATTGAACATTTTAGGTACAGATCAAAAGTATCTATATGAAATGGGCTAAGTTATTTCAGAAGGCAAAGTATCTTACGATCTGGCTCAAAGACAAACAGAGAGAATGGCCCATTCAAGGTGCTTAACAACCGCAAAAAGGATTTTGAGATTATATGTAGTAATTGAGAAAGAATTATTGGTTCTAGCACAGTATATTTTTCAAGTGTATGCGTTTAGTTGGTTCGAGATTAATACTAAACCTTCATTAAAACTCAGCCCTAAACACATTTTGACTATCATCAGGGAATCACGGTTCTTACCAAATCAACTAAAGGCAATAGTAGATCGAGTCATTGGGGGCAATGCGTATTTTTATCAACCAGAGAACATTTTATTAACAATGTTAGGTGATAGCCGAAAGTACGTTCGTGAATTGGGTTACAGTTACAGTTATCAGTTCGTAGTACTTGATCGATTGGACGTCTGTTTCTTTAACTGAACCACCATTAACGAGAAAAATGCCAGTTCAGGCTTTGCACATGATGATTTTAGATGTACCTGAGAAAATTGACATTTCAAAATATTCTTGCCACACTCAAGCGATGGAGAGATGTATCAAATTGGTGACAGAAGCTTCGGCTTCAGTCTGTGGACAACAATCAAGAGACGGATTCATACATGCAAGGATCAAATCACGAGAAAGTTTGTTTGTTTGTTTGTTTTATTTAACGTCGGCCTATTTCTGCTACTATGGCTAACCACCGACGCCAGGGAGCGATCCTACCACACCTGGAAATTTAGCCTGTTTGAGGGTTCTTTTGACGTGCCCAACAACACTTGGACACGGGGCCTACGATTTTACTTGCTTTCCGAGAACAAGGGCCGTTTTAGCGTTTTTTATCGCTCAGAAAAAAACCACCGACCTCGGCGTCCGGATTCGAACCCAGGACAGCTGCGTGAAAGGCATACGGTCAACCTATCCGAGCTACCGGCGCCGGCCGAGAAAGTTTACCGCAATTTGAAACAAAAAAGGAATGTGTTGTAATTCTTGGATAATAAACACTAATTTTCGACTAAATTTACATAGGCATATTTGTTTAATAATTAGTTTTTTAAAAAGATTTGTATACATAATAACTTTACCACAATTTTAGCCTGATGCCACAACAATAGGCGAAAACAAGTATTTGATTTAATGTTGGAAATCTCAAATTAATTTTTTTTCATTCAATATAGTAATTTTAAGAACTTATGTTACTGGATTGAAATTTGAAAAAATATTATTAAGACCAAAATGCAATTTTTTGTTATTGTGGAAAAGAAACAAAATTACAAGAAAAATCTTTTTCATTTTGATATAGGAACCGCAAGATATAGAAAGGAAGCAGTTAACGTGGAATGACCCCCAAGAAGAATGCCTGATGGAAGATTACCACTGAAGGGTTGTAAATGGATATTGGTAGAACGAAGAAAGAAAGATAGATCTAGAAATACATGGAATAGTATGGTAAAGAACGTAATGGAAGATAGAGCTGTGCAGGAAGATGATTGGCAAAATAGACAATGGAAAATGGGCTAAGAGAAATGGTTATAGAACTGTAAAACACTCCTCGCTTATACATATAATTCATTTGTTAATTTAAAACTGAGGTTTATAATAAATATATACCACCGTTTTATTGAATGTACCAATTTTGAATCTTTGGTTGCCTAAGCTGTTACTAATTGAAGTAACGGGTTACATAAAGTTGGAAAGGGGGAGGGGTAACAGGCGCGATTACCGGGGTGGGGTAGGCTATACAGCCCTCCCTTCTTGTCCCGGTTATGATATTCGAAAATCTGGTGAAACTATGTACAGCTCACAATTATGAGTTTCGGCCGCTCTTGACACCAAGCAAGCTTAACAACCTTGAGATGTGCAGTTAAAGGGAGCCGTTGGAATGGACGGTAGGATCGCAGTCCAAAAGAAAAGATTCTTTTGTAAATTGTTGCCATTAACACGCGACGGTGAAGAGCTCTCATACAGTCTACAGCAACAGACCTTGTTGTTTGAAAGCCGTCTCGTGTAGCCATTCTTCGAAGAAGTTGATCTTCACGAACTTTGCTGCTACGTGGAGGTCTACCAGCTGGACGATGTCGCTGAATGCCTTCTTCTGACCAAGCAGACCATATTCGTGCAACTGTAATGTGGTCCCGATTTACCCTTCTACCAATTTCACGAGAAGAAAGTCCAGCTTCTTTCATGCCGATAATGCGACCTCTATCAAAATCGGAAATGTGGTTAAAATTTCTACATTGTCTTACATGGAGGCAGTTTAAAACATTAATTCTGTCACAAAATCTAGAACAACTAATTAATGTTTGCTAGATATTGTTTTGTTTCTAAGCAACAAGTTGATGAGAGACAGTAGACGAACACCACAATCAATTGATTTTTTTAATGGAAATAGTGATCATTTCATATGCAATAACAAAACATTATTTTAGAAAATTTTCAAACACGTAGCTTTATTTTTAATGGGTGATGTATTTCATATGAAACTGAGCATATTATCACTGGTATAATGGAACAGAATGAGAAAATAGATATCTGTTCTCATTTTTAAATTGTGAGAGTTTAATCTTCATGGAGAATTTTTTTAAATTTTTTCCCCGTTCATTCATATTACCGCCCCATCCAGAACCGCTTTCGCATTACTGTAGGGGGTGCGGGCGTCCCTTACATACTAACCATTCATGCAATATGCACCCTAAATTTACCTAAGTAAAATACGGTCGCCTCAGCCGGGGTTCGAACACGCGGCCAATCGGCGGCATTTCACTGTGACCTCGAGTGGCAGTGCTCCACCGAGGTCCCTTTAGTGGACAATTTGGAGTGAACGGACTTTACGTCATTATGCATTAGCTGTTTAAATTATTAATATAATTATATTTACTTATTAATTAATATAAATTTCAACAAGTAAGGCAAGTACAATAAAATTAGATATCAATATCAAGTAATTTTAGAAATATATCAGGGAAAATTGCACAACTTACAAACAAAACAAATGCCTTCAAAATAGCTTTTCAACCTAAAAACAATTTGAAAACGTTGAAGAACAATAAATTTACAAACTAAATTTTTATCTGATTAATTACGTGAAATTTTCAGAGCAGCGATGTCTAGAACGATGATTGTCAGATGGATCGCCAACCTTCGACAGGAGAAGGCGAATTAAGAAGAAGGTCAGACAATTAAATAGTTCCATTAATAAAAGAGAAAATTAACTTTTAACTCCAGACCAAGTGAAGACAAACATCACATGTACTGTTTATATAACTACATCTCTTGTTAACCTTGTACTGTTTCTAAAAGGTTGATATGGCAACACGTTGAAATAAGTATCCAGCATCTAAAACAATTAGAAATTGTTGAAATTAATAATGATATTACATAAGGACCTGCAAGAGCAGGTATAGTACCGTTACGCTAATCCGGGCAGATAAAATGTTCTTCCCGACCGGATTTGTGAATTTGACGGATTACAAATATTTGAAAAAAAACAAGAAAGATTTTTTAAGGAATTCTAACTATTTATATAAACATGCTGACTTTTCCGTTTCATGAACCCAAATGGTAGTTGAAAAAGTTTTCTAAACTGCCGCACTTTCCTTAGCGTTATACACCTGATTTTCTGAGAAATACGTTCTCTTGACTATCTTTAGGAACATCTTTTCAATGGCGCACGGGTTACGAAACACTTTCTCCCCACAAATTTTAAAAATTCAATTTCCACGCCCCTTTGTGTATGTGTCCAACCTACCAGGGCTTACTGATGATCATCTTGTCTTGTTATTTCGCTATAAATCTCTGGCTTTTTCACTTTAAATGTCTGATGAAACAGGTATATAAAGACTTCTCTGTTGCAGGAACCAGGTATTGTAGGCCCTGTTCTATTTTTTTTTAATTTAATCACATATAATACCTAGTTCTGAGCGTGCAACGAAACCATAAACGTAACGTACTTGATGTTTTAGTAGAAAACTGGATGGATGAGCTAGTATTGTGTTTTTATTCTCAATCGGCACACTTTACCTGGAGAGGCTTATTTCGTAACACCGGATTAAACATGTCAAGTATACTTCAACTCCTTACTGGACCAAGCGCAGGGTCGTATTTAGAATTGCAAGGCCTATTAACAGAAACAAAACTAAATTGCTTCTTGCAATTTTCATAATTAAGGATAATTTGACGATATACATTTGCACACATTAAAGTCGATACTAATTAAGTAATTATCCCTTGTCCGCATTCTTTATATTTACAGAGAGAATACCTACTTTATAATAATTAAGAGATCTTTAAATGCAAATTAGTTGATATTACAGTACAAACAGCTTATTATATATTATTATATTTGAGTTTAAATCAAATACCAAATGTGAATGTCGTTTTATATTGTTATTAATTTTATAATTTATTAATTATTGTATTATAAATCGTAATGCTACTGAATAAAGTAAATAGGGGTGCATATTTGAATACTATTTTGTTCCATATTATCATATTAAGTAATATAAATATAGCGGGCGCCCTGAGTCGACCAATTTTTTCCCTTTTTCTGAAACAAGAAGCTGGAAATTCCCCTTACTACGTGCAATGTTCACTTCGAGCGGTACAGCACGCACATAATCAGTTAACAATTCTTAACAATACAAATCCTTTTACCGGGTGGTAAGCCTCGCCAGGCAAAGTGTGCCAATTGAGAATAAAAACACTATAATGTTATTCACAAATTCAATTATACAGGGTGTTTCAGTTTTAATCTTAAATACTTTGGGAAAATACTCTCCTAGTCATTGTGATTCTAAAAAATACAACATATGTCTCTCGCTCGGTTCCCTAAGTAAGACACAAGGTGTCAAAGTTTAGAAAAACAAATAATTTTTTTCATTATATCTTCTGGGAAAATGGAGCAAATCAAACAAAATTTTGTATGCATACCTTCCTTGTGTAGGGTTATTTTCTGAAGTTATACTCCTTCCTATGCGTCACACCAGTGGCGTGAAATGGGGTTACAACGGATTCATTACAAAAAAGGTACGCCACTGGGGTTTTTCAATTAGTTTTCTCTTTTTCAAAATTCCGAACGGAGAAGGTATCCATACCGGCGACAGCTTGACCACCGAACATTTGCACGGTTGCACCGAAATTTGTGTGAAACAGGTATGGTTAGACCACCTCATCATGTTGGAAGAAATGACGTGGACAATAATACTGACATTACTGACGCAGTTCAGCAAAGCCTATCGACGAGTACTAGAAGAATTTCTAAGCAATTACGTATTATCCAGTCGATGCAACCGTTCAAAAGTTCGGTGGTCAGGCTGTCGCCGGTGGGGATACCTTCTCCGATATTCTACCACAGGTGCACGAGCATTCCCGCTGCAATATCCATATACAAAATACATTTCTGCATATCCACGTGCAGAAAAAGGTTCCATCTTTACCATACTTAGAAAACAACAATAATTCAGGCTCGAAACACCTTCTGTCATAACAAATTAGCATTTTTTTGACTTACTTCCCATTGTGACTTGATTTAACAGAACTATGATAAAAACAAAGAAATCCTCTGTAACTAGATAGCGGTTGGAAACAAGACATGGGTTTATCAACATTTTTTGCTTCGGCATCCCACATCACACCCTTAAGTTTGGACTATACCTTTTGAATCACCCTGTAGATATCAGAATGTTATCTGCCTATATTATTTGTCAAATCAGACGTTTGTACATTTGTAACTTGTCTTCAATACTATATTATACTATACAGAAAATTTTTAATTCTTTCAAAGCTACTACTAACTTTTACTTTGCACTGATGGTTTTTGTGATAATCTTATTCGTCCCATAATCTACAGTTATGGACAAAAAAATGGAAACACCAATATTAATCTAGAGCTCATTTTGTTGATTTTAAACATTGTAATTATTTCTTTCTATACATACTGACTTAAAATAAGTGGACGCGACTGCCTCCCTGGACTTTCCCATACTGGAAACTGTTCATATCATCTTTATTTCAAATTATATATATATATATATATATATATAAATAATAATTATATATATCAAATTAAGTATTAAATACAAAATTTTGATAAATAATTTATAACTTGTTGTTGTAATACCGGTTAAAGAAATGAATGTAGCGCGACAGTATGGCAATGGTTCTGAACCAACCGGGCTGTCCGTACCGCTAGGCCGTCGCGCGGTCTAACTAGTACCAATCGCTATTGCTACCGAGGTAAAATTTTCTAAGTCCCTGGAAATTATATTTTGTAGGGCATAAAAATCGATTTTTTTATTTTCGCGGAAAAAGATTCTTTGACGCAAACAAATAACAACCGTTA
>JABXWE010026862.1:0-14896 GCA_014611495.1 Limonius californicus | reverse complement strand
TATGTAACTTTAATTATAAAGAAGTTATTGTAGTTTATAGAAATTTGTAATTATTTTAGTTATCCCTTCTCAAAACCTACACGCACTTGTTTACCATGTTTACTTGTGGTAAAATTTATGTAACTAAAGATATATAATAGTGATTCCTATAGTCTTAATTTAAGATTGCAAACACATAAAACTAATTTTATGAACCAGTTTAGATTAAACAAATTTGAGTTTAAACTGATTTACTACAAGTTAGTAATTAATGTTAAATAAACACACCGCAGACATAGTGCAGGTTCTAGGTATAATTTGTGCAGTTCGTTCTATGTCGTACCAAAATTCTCCCAAATACTTATTTCTAGCTTTGCAAAAATCCTTTTCACGTATTGTAAAAAGTGGTAAAAATACGTTACTCTCCAAGGCAGATTCAATAATCATATTCATCCGTAAAGCAAATTCATTCAGTATTGTTTTTCTTAGTTAATATAACTTATGCCAATCTTTTCATCAAGTGGAATCGGTAAATTCATATAGCCATCCGGAAACTGTTGCTGATTTGTTTTCGTAAAAACGAAGGAATATTCCTCTCGAAAAGGTGGCGTTGATTGCAAGGATAAGATGGTTACGCAGTACTCGACCAAACGGAAGACACGTCGTTGGCCTGTAGCCATGTTTTATAACATGTTTGATGTAGCTTGCTTCGCATCATTTATTATTCATATGCAGAACAATCCCATGGAGGCAAAAAAGGATCAACGCCGGCGAATTTTCTTGCAGATCTTAGGGAAACAGTTAGCAATGCCGGCTATCGAGAGCCGTTCGTAGAATTCAAGTGTGGCGGAACTTTAGTACCAAGTCTGGAACTGAGTGTATGCTAGGTAGACCACTTGTTGTCGTACCTTTGCTGAAGGAGAACAACAGCCAAGGAATACATCCGGTCGTCTGGTTGTTAAAGGAAGATGCCACATTTGCAGGTCATCTGAGAAAAGACAACGAAAACCTCGAAAATTATGTAATGTTTCGTATGTAAGCGTCCAATGTGTGCCGAACATACACAAACCATTTCGAAATGTCATTTTTGTGCCCTGTAGCATTATGTTTTATGAAAATAAAGTTCTATTTTCAGAAAATAAAATTTATTTATTTATAATTTTTTATTATTTATTCTTAATTCTACTTCTTCCTGCAGCATATTCACAATATTTAATGCTGAAATTAATTAATTCCACAATTTAGGTAAAGTAATTAAATTACATAAAAAAGTACAGAAATGGCACCCGGGTACGTCGCCGTGGACATTACGTATAAAATACTTTAAACATATATATTTTACAAATTTGAATATTTTTCATAGCTTTTCTTGATCAGCTAGGCTTACATAAAATAGATTAGAGATGACATGTAACATCCGCATAAAATATTAATAGTAACAAAACTAATTCATAACTTGAACATAGAAATGGTACCCGGGTACCACGTCGTGGGGAAGAAGGTTAACCTATTGATTGGTGTACCATGGCAGCCTTCTAAGTTTTTACAAACGACCACTAGGTGGCGCTATTGAGATGTGTTACTACTATTTTCGTAAAATTTGACATTTGTTATTGTGAAAACAGTGGCAGCTTAGAAATTGACCGAGTAGTTTAAAGAAAGCAATTTTCTGAAAAAAATGGAAATTTCACGTGAAGGTTTTCGTTGGATAATTTTTTACGATTTTAATAAAGGCCTAACTCAACAACAATGCATAGAATCGCTTCGTCCAACTTTTGGTAATGAAGCACCATCAGAAAAAAACTGTTTACAATTGGTTTGCAGAACTTCATCGTGTCGTGCCTCCGTCAGTGATGAATTTCGTGAAGGTCGACCAAAATCGGTTGTTATTCCAAAAAACATGGATGCTGTGCGCAACATAACTGAAGATAGGCATGTGATATACAGCGTGGTAGAGGCATCCTCAGGCATATCGAAGACTGCAGTACATACAATTTTGCATCAAATATTTAGCTGCGAAAAAGATTTGTTCCCGATGGATTCCGCATAATTTGACCGGAGCTCAAAAAAAGGCTGGTGTTAACTGGTGTAAGGAAATGCTCAAAAATTCCACCAAGGAACTGCAAAATCCGTATACAACATCGTAACAGGTGATGAAAATTGGATATACCTATTCGTATGAACCGGAAACTTAGCTACAATCGACTGTTTGGGTGTTCCAAGATGAACCGAATCCCACAAAAGTTGTTCGTTTACGAAGCACTTCCAAGAAAATGATCGCTTATTTCTTAGGTTGCACTGGACATGTCGCAATCATTCCTTTAGAGGATCAAAGAACAGTTAACGCTGTATGGTATACAACAATTTGTTTACTAGAAGTCATCGACAGCATCAGAAAAAACAACCGAAAACGTCGCATCATTCTTCAACATGACAATATGTTATGCTCGTTTAAAATTTGCCTCTTTATATTAAATAATCTCTTAATTTGTTTGCCGCTTCGAAAGAATGATAACGTTATTTTAATTGCAGTCTTATTTTGGCTTACCGCTTCGCTATTTTGTTTTGTCTTTTGAAGTTTGACTTATGTTGATAGTTCCTTTTGTGTCGAAATTGCCTATTCTTGTTTTTCTCGCGCGTGACCTTAAGCACTTCCGAGAACTCACGTGTCCCTTATTCTAGAACATTTCATCACATGTCGAAATATGGTGCAATTTTTTTGTGGGGGAAGTGGAGATTCCCGTTGCGTTGTTACGTCAGTCAATCTTCCACCTTTCTTGGCACTTGGTATGTCACATATTTTGAAGTCATTTTTTGTTCTTTATCGCCTATCGCATCTTGTTGTTGGATTGAACCTTTAGTTAATTCCGTTATCGTCTCGTTACCGTTTCGCTATCGTTATCGTTGCCGTTTTGCCCTTAATGTTATCGCTGCCGTCTTGCCCTTAACGTTATCGTTGCTGTCTTGCCCTTAACGTTATCGTTACTGTTTCTGTTGTCGTCTCGTTAGCGTTTCCGCTGCCGTTTTGCCCTTAACGCTACCGATACTTTTTCCGTTATCGCTCTCGCTTTCGTTTGCCGTGTTTCTGTTTTTTTTTCAGTCATGGTTCAATTCTACGGTCCTTTCTCGACTACCAATTTTGCCTTTATTCTTCGCTTCGTACCCTGAAACCCTTTTGGGCTTGTTACGTTTGATGACCCCGTTTGTTGTGAGGCTACCGTGATGTGCTGATCCCGTGAACACTCTCTTGATTTGGTTTTCGCTAAACGTCTTCAAGTCCCTTGTCCCTAAACTCCTCCCCGAGTTGTATCGGCAGGTTGGAAGAAATCCTGCTCGGGTGTAAGACTTTCCCGATTGTGACTTTATTTACCCGGATTTGACTTTTTGTGTGTGTGTGAGTGAATGTATGATAGTTTGATGATCTTCTCTTCTCTTTGGTTTTCCCCTTCGTTCTTCCACTGCGTTCTGCAGCCCCTTGTTGCCTGATCACCAACAACCATCCCCTGTTCTCTTCTTCGACCTCTTTCCGCCCTCTTGTTTCTTTTGTTTCGGTTGGGCCTTTCCCCAATTTTAAGTCGTTTGGTTGAATGGGGGGACTGCTCGTGGTTTGGGTCGACCACGGGGGGCGAACTCGTTCAATCAGACGCGCGGCGGACCTTGGCCCTCAGCACTTCCACCGGGGTGTTTTTTTGTAAGCTGTCGCGGGAAAGGTTTCGACTTCCCCGAGTTGTTTTCGTTGAGTATCGTTTCTGATAGTCTTGCCTTCCGTTTTCGGATCTGGATGACCAGACTTCGTTTGTAGGGAACGCTTCACGCTTCTGAGGCTTCTCCTCGTACGCCGTACCGCGGCTATACACCGGTTTGCTGTGATGGGGTGGGGCATCGTTCCACAGCAGTGGGTTATTTTCTTCGATATCTTTGGGTTGGGTTTGGTTGTTGTGTTGTGGATTTCACTTGGTTTTTAGACTTTTGTTGATACCCTCTCGTTTCTACCCTCTCGTTTTCATCTGTTCCTTTTCGTTTTGGTTTTGTTCCTCGATTTTCTCTTTCTCAAAAGAATTTCAGGAAAATTCTCTTTAAGTAAGGGGGTGTTATACTCGTTTAAAATTTACCGCTTTATATGAATCAATGTCTTAATTTGTTTGCCGTTTCGTAAGAATGAATAACGTTATTTTAATTGCAGTCTTATTTTGGGTTACCGTTCCAAAAGTTCCATAATGTAAAAACACTATTATCAATATTAGTAACTGCAGTTATGCAAAAATGCATACTGAATGTTACAGTATGTGATAGTTTTGGCTTCTTCACCTTCAAAATGTAATACTTTTGTTAGGGGTTGTATAGGGAAGATTTGTAGAGTAGACTGCAGCGCGGAAGAACCTGGGTTCCTGGTTAACCAAATACAAAAGCAGATTCAATTTTTTCGTGTTTTCTAAATTAGTTATATAAATTTTATGCTAATAACAAACTACAAATATTCTTTCGCGTTTTTGTTGTTAAAAATGTCCCTACGTCTTATAGAAATTTGTTTGATTTCGTCTGTTACCAAAAAGCTGCGCACAAATTCCCTCGGGGAACAACAGGACAAATTGACAAGACCGTGTACAACGTAATCCTCAAATCGGTTTGGACATACGGGATACAGCTATGGGGAACAACAGCCAAATCCAACATTGCTATCATCGAGAGGTTCCAATCAAAAACACTTCGTACCATGACTGACGCCGCATTCTTCGTAACCAACGAAGCCATTTGCAGCGATCTCGATATGTCGACGAAGGGATAACAGTGAACAATCTAGAAGATTATAACTCACAACGCCACTAAACCTACCACATAGAACCTAGTCTTAAGTCACAACAAAATTTAATGTCGATAAAGTAGCTAGATAAATAAACTAGATAACAGCATTGAATTTTAGATAACAGCATTCTAATCTATCATACAGGGTTGTACTGATAGAAGAACTTCTCTCACATGTCATGTTATCATCCATCAGCTGTGCTTATTGTTAGTTATTAATAGATTGCACAATAAACAAAACAGAACATAAGAACATAACAAAAAGAAATTAAGATCATTATATAAAAATTGACTAGTATATATTGTATTGAAGTGGTGCTTTTGTGCGGAGCCCAACCTGCACACCCGCACAGGGCGGCCCTGATTATGCCCTCCCTGTACATGACATATTAAATAGCAACGAAATTGTTCTATTCAAATCGGTTATTGAAGACTATTATTATAGACTGTTGTGTTTTTCTGACACAATATTTTAAAGTACGGTTTATTATTTGATTTGCTCCATATATGTGTGTTCCCTATTAATCGGCCAAGAAGGAACCTAATGGGAAAACAAATATTACGTAAATTCTCAATTACAATTTTGGTAGCTATCTATATTTCGTAGTTTGGTACTTTTACTTCCAATTTAATTATGCAATCTCAATAAGCTTTCACATTCAAAATCTAAACAGACATCTGCCAAACGTAAGTAAAAGTAGAAGACAAAAAGAAAGATTATTTTCAAGCTTAAAAATCGCTTATGTAAATAAGGCTTAGAAAAAGTATTTTCCATGTTTTAAAGTTACTGCACGTGCAACGTATTTGCCACTTTAATATTATGTTACCAAGGTAATTCTAGTCCTTAAAACAAAGATACGCTAACTACTAATAAGGCAAATAGTCATGCTGTTCCACTTCAATATTTTATGTCCGTAATTACTAAACGACTATTGTGACGGGGCGGTTAACGTCACGCCTCTTCGATTGTTTGATCTGTAATTACTGCCCAGCAGGAAATATACCGAAGATAATTTATTCAGTTTCCTCGATCAGGTAACGCAATTAAAAGGACACTGAAAGATGGGTCTGGTGATGAATATAATATTACGGAAAATGACTGGTTTATTATAGAATACTTGGAAATTAAGAAATCCAATTTAAAACTTGAATATATTTCCTAGCAATAAATCAGTAGGTACTGTTGTTGCTTATTGTTAAGATGGAGTTAAGATTTAATTTTTGCTTTTATCTAAACGAATATATATTTTTTTATAAAAGTTGGGGTAATTATAATTTTCTTTGCTACTGTATTATACAAATATTCCATATACGCCGTCACAATCATTTGGAAAAATTATCTGCGATATTATAAAACCGTATATATAAGTTTTAACTCCTTCAAAAAATTCTAGTTGGTAGGGAGATAACTGGCTTTCAATTCGACATAAACTTGAACTCAACTCAAAAAATCATAACATCAATATACAAATCAAAATATTTAATAATGTGGTTTACATCGCCAATTGCGCGTCGTAGCCGCTGGTCAGCAGTGCATATTGAACAGAAAACAACTAAAATATTTACTTTTTCCAGGCTAGTTTCTTCACAGGTAGCACGAAAAGAAGTAAAAATTTGGCAACTGTATAATATGCACGTTATATAAATATTCTTGCAGCTACTATGGAAAACTATTAAAAAATATTTATTACATAATTATTACTATCATCTAAACCGGTCGACGCTTTTGGCAACACAAATCAACATTAAACAATTATTTCCACACCACCATGAGTTAGAGTTGACAGCGCGTTTCTTTATATAGTATCTCCAATCGGCTTAATCCACAGCCGAACAATATTATCAGATTCTGCACATCTCACTACAATTGAACTTTATATTCATTGGAGCATGTGTTCGTTTAAAGTTGCGGCCGCTTGGCTGCTATGATTTGTTAAATCATCCACATTGTTCACTAGTGTGAGATATACCAAATCCTCCAGACAACACCATAAATAATAATCTAGGGAAGTAACATCAGCTGACCTTGGTGACTAAGCTATACCACCCCCACGACCAATCCACCGATCTGGAAAATGATTTTGAAGCCATTCTCGAACCATGATTCCATAACAGACTGAAGGACCATCTTGTTGGTAAGCATACCAATTAAATAATTATTTACCTGCCCAAACATTAACACGGTATCGATATTGATGACTTCGAAGATGAGTTGCATGAGAGTTCTCATCTGTCCGCACATGATTATTATGAGTATTGGAAACTCGATCCTGCGTAAATGTAGCCTCATCCTGTCCTGTCCACAAAATAATTCCAAAAGAAGCCTGGTTTTCCTGATGTTGATTTAATAGCCATTCAGAGTATGTAACTTGTTCATTATAATCTTGTGGTAATAAGTGCTGCACGTGCGTTTTTAGAAAATCGTATAGACCGTTGTCGTGTCATATTTTGAGTACTGTCTACAATTCTAGAAATACCATGTACGCTTCTCGTAGTTTCCCATTCAGTGAAATCTAACACATTTTCTTCAATATTGGGCTGTTTTATCATAAATGGATGACCACCACCACCTCTTTTTAGGCCAACAGTTCCTCTCTCTCTCGAAGTAGTTAGTGAGTTCGTTTAGTAACCGTTAGCTTTGGATGTATTCTATTTGGATAGCGTTGGGCATATAGATTTATCGCTGCATTCAAATTACCATCAATTTCTCCAAAAATCTAAATAATATCAGTGTACTCAGTAAATATGCATTCCATTAATGCAAGTGGAATGGAATTTACAAAAAAGAACAGAAAAATGTGTTTGACAACTGTAAAATTCGGAACAGCAGTGTCAAATGAATTAGAAATTACTATCAGCCTTGCTTAGATTTGCCTTGATACCACATCTAAATCTAATGTTTTCGACAAAATCTCAGGATCAAAAAACTGCAATTGAACTTGTGCAGAAGTAATTTTTGTTGTAAATATCTTAAGTTTATCGACGAAGAACTACTTTCATCGATACTATCTACTAGTTTAGCTTTGTTGTTAAAGATACGCAGCATTCGAATTTCAAACTTCAAGAAGAAGAAGAAATTAACCTGTATAAAATAAATGTTTTAGCTGTTTTCTGTTCTGAGCAACGCTACGCGGCGTTCTATCTCAACTTATGATATATTAATGCGTGCAATTGATTTGCTCGAAATAAATATCTAATTTCGTCTAGGAAGTAAAGAAATTGTAATGAAGGAAGAGCGATAACAACGATGTGAATTTCTACATTAATTCAGTAAATTGTCCTCCATAAAGAAATAGATGAATATATTTACTGAAGAAGACGGTAAGTGCTATGTATCTTAGAATTCGGGTAATTGTTATGAGAATTATTGTTGCATGGTCATAAAAGAAGACTGATTGTTGTATTAAAGGCTATTATGAATGGTCTTGGGTTGTTACCGGGTTGCCACTTGGTTCCAAAAGTGTATAAGATCATGGATTTTAAATCCATCGCACTATTCTGCAGCATTAGATGTTACTTAACGTAGTTAATTCAACATAATTATGGTCAAAGTTTTTGGAGACAGTCTAAGATGACATCTGATAGTAAAAATATTTTATCAAGAGGAACTCATTCTTCCTCATAACGTGGAAATAGTTTACTTACTTACTTAATCCTATAGCTTTCTACCGTTAGGTGTACGGCGGGTGAAGTTGAGTTTGTTATGTCGATGCCATTCTTCACTTTTCTTTCCATATTTTCCTATCCTGGTCCACTTGTTTTATTCCTTCCCATCTTATTCCCTTACTCGCTACTGCCTCTCGTATTCCCTCTTCCCATATTTTCCTGGGTCTTCCTCTTTTATTTTTTCCCGGCACTAGCGTTTCAAACACTATTTTTATTATTCTGTCCCTTGGCATTCGGCACACATGCCCGAACCAGCTTAATTGTCCTTCCACTATTTTCTCCGTTACGGGCTCCATCTCTAGGTTTTGTCTGTATGTATCACTTCTTATCTTATCTCTTTTCGTTTTATTTTCTATCCGTTTTAGAAACCGCATCTCCATT
Source organism: Limonius californicus (assembly GCA_014611495.1). Classification (NCBI taxonomy): domain Eukaryota; kingdom Metazoa; phylum Arthropoda; class Insecta; order Coleoptera; family Elateridae; genus Limonius; species Limonius californicus. The sequence goes on along the minus strand of JABXWE010026862.1, from coordinate 6,067 downwards.
GCATTTAGTCTTGTTTTATGTGTTTCTGTTAAGGTCAATGTTTCACTGCTACACATTATAGTCGGTCTTACTACTTTTTTAACTACTTCTGTTTTTATTTTTCTAGGATATTCTTTCTTTCCCAAAAAGGTCGTTTTCATCACGTTGTATATTCTTCCTGTTCTTCCCACCCTGTCGTTGATTTCTTTGTCAATTTTACCAATTTTCTCAATTATGGATCCTAGATATTTAGAACTTTCTACTTGTTCAATTTGTTTCCTTTGTAATTTTATGCTGTGTTTTATTCTCCCTCGACACTACCATACTTTTTGTTTTCCCTATGTTTATTTTCTGTAATTGTATTTCTAGTACCTCCAGGTTATGTTGTAAGTTCTTTTCAGAGTCGGTCACTATAGCCGTGTCATCTGCGAACATAAGTTCGTTTATGTTTGTTTGTTCCATTTGCCAGTATCCCAATTTTTACGTCTTCATCTTTTTCTTAGCTTTTTTAATTGCTTCATCTACCACTATTGAAAACAGAAGGGGGCTCAACACACATCAACATGGAAATAACCAATGGAATTCGTTGATGCGTCGCTTAACGCCGTGAGCATTTGTGGTAAATCTTGTGGATTATCCGTAACTAAAAGAACATCGTCAGCAAAATGCAGATGATCGAGCATATCTCCAGAAATGTTGATGAAGATTTGACGTATTGGGGAAATATGTTTACTGCTGTAAGTGCAGGTAAAATAAAATTTTTAATAGTTTATTTAGAATTTTATTGTGAATAAAGTAGCGGAAATGTCATGAATAATCATGCCAGTTGCCATATGATACATCAATGCATTGTTACACTCTATATAAAATTAATATCTTTCAAACGCTAACCTGCATATTAAATTTTCAAATGCTTTACACATGGAATTGGTTAAATTTGGAGGGTTGACAGATTGAAACTAATCGACTCATTAAGTTGCATGGGCACCAAAACAAAAAACTGGAACAGCAATAGCAATGCATTTTTCAGTATAGTTGCCTTGCTTTTAAATGCCGGGGTTGCAGTGGTTCAATAAACTTTGAATTCGTTGTAAAAATATTAAGTTAGTTTTTCTCCAAACTAGTCCTCACTAGCTGCTGTGCGCTCGTCATTATCTCCAAACTTTATTCCCCTAATCCTTTTTTTATGTTCGGAAGCAATAAATTACTGGGTGGCCTATACATAAACTATAAGGCAGGCGTTCAAGCCGTAATCACCTACAGCAGTATTAATTGCAAGTCTTGACTTATGCACTGGTGCATTGTCGTGCTGCAGCAAAACAACTTGCATCCGTTTTCTGGGTCTTTTCACTTTAGTAGAATCTCTAACGCGACACATTAATCTTGCATAATAATTTTCTGTTACTTTACTATCCTTCTACAGATAAGCAAAATCTGCAAAATTCTTTGGCAGTTTAAGTTCGCATTTTCTATTTTTATGGCATTATTACTTTGCGTTAGGACCCATATGGAATTCACAAATAAAATTAAAGCAGTAAATTTGGACATTCAATACCACCAATAAAAATTTTCTCGAATTGCACATAGGCTGTATTTTGGGAGTTAAATAAAAATTTTCTAAATTGCTACTAATGTACAATGAAATGCTATCCATAAGATACTTATATATTTTCAAATTTCTTCTGCTCCGACAATTTAGGGATGATATGCTGCAGATCACAAACTGTTTTTCTTTGGAATTTATGTAATTCGGATTCAACGTTAAATTGTATTTCACCCGTATATCTACTTTAGAATCACGTAGCATAGAGCAGGCTGGTGCCCAATAGTGCGACGTCCTAGGGCTAGCGTTTCGCAAATGTTTAGGTTTCGCTGTCCCCTTTAAATGTGTTAGATACACTAGCGAGAAGGAATCTCGGACTTTCCCGAGAGCTGTATAATGGTCCATAAATTGAGACAGTGTGGACAGAACGTAAAAGCCATGATCCATGTTCAGTTACAGTAGTTTAATAGTAAACGTATCAGCAAGTAGACGCGTAATATTTCGTTAGTGTTCCATTGCACCTGAGTGATTTAAAGTTTGTACAAATATTTTTCAACAACCCCCTTAATTGGGGCCCTTGCCCAACGATGGGATGTTGCGGGCTAATAATATAATAAAAAAACAAATATTTTTCAAACATGGAAAAATATTTAATCGGGCCCAAATGCAAGCATGCAAGTACATCTGCAGATAAAGAAGCTGCCAATACTCCCAAAGCAAAAACTAGGAAATATTGTTATGAGTATTTGGATTTTGGTTTCATAAATATTGTCGTTAATGGTGAAGAGCGACCACAGTGTATAATATGTTTAAATGTTTTCGCTGCTGACAGAAAACCAAATAAGCTAAAGGGGCATTTGCGTAAACAAAGCATAAAGATCGTGAAAATAAATCTCGCAATTTCTTTGTGAAAAACTGGAAGTGAGTTTAATAATCGGAAATTAGCCTTTAATAAGTTTTGTCGTTGCCTCAAAAATCTCTGCTTGCATTTTATAACGTGGCACATCGCACAGTCAAGTGCAAGAAACCTCACACTATTGCGAAAATTCCTATTCTTCCTGCTACCGTTGATATAGCCGCAACAATTCCTACAGGTAGTTATCCTACGAGCAGCTTCTTACGAAACTTACAACAGATTATTTGCTACTCAAAGGAGGCAACAGATATTACTAAAGATGCACATTTGATAGCCGACGTTCGTTACTGCGATAATGCATTTGTAAACGAGGACTTACTTTTCTGCAGGTGCGGATCTATTTCGAATGACTGATATAGTAAACTTTGGCCTGAAGTGGAAAAACTGTTTTGGTGTTTGCATCGATGGGCCGCCGGCGATGGCAGGAAAATATGATGGTCTACAAGCACTTATACGCGAAAAGGATCCAAATGCTGTTTTATTGCGTATCTCGGTGGTTACCATGTGTAAAACTTATACAACGAGTCTTGGAGCGTAGACAGAAAATATATGCGTTTTTTGAAACAAGAAAATCACAATGATATCGAGAATATCGTTCATAATAAAATTGGTTTATTTGGCCAAAATTTTGAATAATTAAATATTTAAAATACGCAGTTGCAAGGAAATCCTACTCATATAATACACGTATCAAATAAAATTAATAGGGTTTTCAGGAAAATTAGAACTTTGTTCAAACAAGATAAACAGTGAACACAAGAATGTATATTAATTTAAAAACATTTATTAACAATAACAAACCAAGCCATACAGTTGTACGGGTCATTTTTAGATGTGTAGAATATCATTTAAAATGCTATCTTAGACTTTTAAACGTTACTTGATAGTCGTCTGACCTAATTCGACTGTATAACAATCCCGTTTGAAGTTACACCTACAGATTTATTGTTGGAAGAAGAGGAACAATTCACTGATTTAACATCAATTTTCGTTGACGATCATTGTCAAGTTGTGGATTAATTCGCAAGAGCAATTTCCAGCGTTATTCAAGAGAGTTATGCAGATTATATTGCAATTTCCTACATCTTATCTTTGTGAAGTTGGTTTCTCTACAGTAGCTTGTATAAAATGGAAATACAGAAACTGGCTCAACATCGAATATGAACTATGGGTAGCAGTTACTCATTTTGGACCACACTTCGACATGTTCTGCAGTTCAAAACAGTCGCATTTAAAAGTTACTAGTTTGTTTAAATAAACTGTTGGTACGTTTATGTAGTTTTAGGTTGTACTCGTAGGGGCCTCGGTGGTCTAGCGCGGCAATGCGTTGCCACTCGGGGCCACAGGGAATTGTAGTCGAATCTTAGCTGGGGCGGGCAACGAAGTAAGGCAAGAAACAATGAATAAATTAAGCATTAACTTAAAATGGTTTGTATTTGTTGCAATATACTAACATCCGTTATACTATTTTTCTGCTGCGCCCCCCTTTGAGGACTTTTGCGTCTCCCCAGGGAAGACACGTGTTCAGAGCTTTGCCAGAATCTGGAAGTGAGCATAGACTGAGCATTGTCAATGTTTTATATGCTTTTTGTAACATGTTACTTATACGTCTATTGAATAACAGCTACTTGTCGTAGAATACACCCAAGTCCTTTATGTCCTGTTCTGAATTTACGTTTACTAGCAAGCAATTGTTAATACAATAAATCTATATCATATTATTACAAATTCTAATTTATTTTCTGTTAATTATTACTATTTATTTACCATTCAGCAAATTATATTATAATGACTGTCACTAAGATTATTAATTTTTGAATAAGTTTAATACTGTTGAAGCACTCTTAAATATTTTACATGTTAGCACATATATCTTAGTTCTTAGGAGACAGCAAACAAACTAATATGGAACAGTTATTAACGTATGCGAGATATTAGTTATTACGGCCTGTAAAGAACAATTAAACGTCAGGTTTTCAAGATGTTCATAAAATTAATTTATTTTAAATTGAACACGAGATTTTGCATATTAAATTAAGAACAATTTATTCTGAACAGAACAGTTCCAATGTACCATTACGTACTGTATAGCAGTGTAACATATCTAGATTTATAGTGGCAACACTGCTGTAAAAAAAAGCTAGAATATGTTCCCTGGTTAGAACTTAAGACTAATCTGAAACAGAAACGTAGTTTTCACTTTTTATTGAAGTTATAATAAAATATATTAAGAAACATATGACATGGCGCAACTACGGACGAACAATATTCTAAACAAGTAATAGAATGAAACTATTACACCGCTAAGTAAGACACATGTGACAGAAAGTAGGATTAGAAATTGCTTGTTGTACACAAAAATGTTTAAGTTTAAACAGTGGAAGGGTTTAACACTTCGAAATCCTTAAACCTCAATTGAAATATTGGTGTGAATTGGAAAAAATGTAAACAACGTTATATTTTTATGAAATCTACAGGCAAGGGCAGCAAGGAGTCGTCCACAAGGTAGCTCTATTTTGCCAAAAAAGAATGTGGTGTACGAACGATTTCTGTTTTACAAACGAGATCAGAAAGAGGGTGAACCATTTGAACAATTCTTAACGGATATAAAGTAACTCAGTCAAGCATGTGAGTTTGATTGCCTATATGAACAGATGATAGGAGACAGGATAGTACTCGGCTTTCAAGATTTGGGTCTACAAAAACGGCTGCTGCATATCGAAGACTTTGATGTTGCAAGAAACTATTAAACATTGTAGAGCTGCTGAAGTATCAAAGGCCCAGGTCAGAAGTCCGCAGGACAAAACAATAGACGCACTTAAGTATACCGTTAGGAAATAACTAGAAAAGTATGTTTTCAACTGATCGAGAAGTTCCACTAAAGCGTCTGAAGTCGAGAAAATCGTGGAAAATAGGAAAGTTAATGGTTGTAGATGTCAAATATGGCACGTATCTAGAGCGTGTCCAGCATATGGAAAATATACACCAAATGTGGTGCTCTCAATTATTTTGCAGAGTCAAGGTACGGAGAGAAGTATAATGTGAAAGAAATACATCAGAAGAAGAATTAGTGTTGAACTAAATTTAATTAAGAAAGTTTGCGAAGTGTCTACGATTATTGACAAAAATGAGTTTTTAAGTTGTAATATTGAAGTTTTTGAGAGTTTCAGGATAATAACACATTTTGTACACATAATGTATACAAATTACTCCTATATGAAATATGCCCTTAGTATAGTAAATACTGATGCACAACAATAAAACATGATACTTCATGATATGGTGCCGAAACCCAATAAATCAAAAGATTGAATCGTAACAAATAAATAAAGCGACAAAAATGTAAACCGAAGTGATATTAAAACCGCCGAAATGCTTGACAATAAACAGCGAGTTGGACATGGTTTCGAAGTGGAAAGTATGGAAACAACAATTCGACTGGTATGCAGTAGCCACACGTTTAGCAAAAAAGCGTAAAGACGTACAGGTGGCAAGGTTTATGACGATAATTGGCTCCGATGTAGCAGTCATTTACAACACCTTTACCTGGACAGCAGACGAGGTGAAAGACTTGGACAATGTACAAACCAAATTCGAAAAACACTTTGTGCCACAAATAACCGTCACGT
>JABXWE010026852.1:0-15855 GCA_014611495.1 Limonius californicus | reverse complement strand
AATTTCTGTCGTTCGGATTCGACGTTAAACTGTAGGTCCCCCGTGTTTCTACCTTAGCGCTGAGGAGAAACACGTGGCAGAGAAGAGGCCATTGCCCAGCAGTGGGACGGAAAGGCTGTTGATGATGATGATGATTAAATATTATAAAATGTTATAACCTCTTTCAAAATTATTAATACATATTGAAAATTTCAAAAACATATTGAAAATTTGTTGCAATTAGGATTGTATATTGTAATTAATATATAATACATGCGTAGCTGTTTCTAATACATATAATTCTGGAACCTGTAGTACTGCACAGGCAAATAATGAGAAATACAAGTTTATATAAAGCAAAAATCTCTATAAAATGGAAAACTCGTAAGCAATTTTTATGTCTCACTAGCATATGTGCTAAAAAACTTTTTTTTATGTATGATATATTATTTAATCTCTCCTGAAAAAAATTCAAATACAATATCCTCTCTTAAATTAAATAATATAACGTGCAAAAAAATTTCTTTCTTAAATAAAATTGACACACACAGATATATCTCTCTTAAATAAAATATAAAACATTTCTTACTTAAGTAAAGTTAAGGTACACTGATATTTCTCTCTTAAGAGAAATTGAGACATACAGAAACTTCTCTCTTAAATTAAATTTTCGTACACAAATACTTTTCTCTTAAATAAAATTGACAAGCAACGATCTCTTTAATAGAGATAACATTAGAGAGAAAGATAATAATAACATTCACGCCCACAGACCTCTCTCTTAAATCAAATTGTCACCAAACATTTTTCTTAAGTAAAATTAAGGCACACAGATATTTCTCCTTTATATATAATTCACACAAATATTTCTTTCTTGACTAAAATTACCGCACCAGGTATTTCCGTCCTAAATACCATTGCAACATAAAAATATTTCCGTCTTAAATGATATTGAAGAACACCAATATTTCTCTCTAAAATAAAATGAACACACAAAAATAATGCTTTCATATGTAAAATTAAGGCACCCGCATATTTCTCTCTTTAGAGAAATTGACGCACACAGACTCTTAAGGAAAGAATTTCTTTTTTAAATAAAAATGACAAGCACAGATATTTTTATTTTAAATAACATTGTGCGCACAACCATTTCTCTCTTAAATAGAACTGTGACTCAAATATATTTCTCTTTTACATGCCATTGACGCCCACAGATATTTCTCTCTTAAATTACACTGCCACACAAAATATTTCTGTCTTAATTAAAATTAAGGCACACTGATATTTCTCTCTTAGGTGAAATTCAGGCACACAAAGATTTCTCTCTTAAATTAAGCCTTCATCACTCAAATATTTCTCTCTTAAAAAAACTTGTGACACAAAAATATTTATCTCTTAAATAAAAATGACACGCACGGATATTGTTATTTTAAATAAGATTGAGCGCACAACCATTTCTCTCTTAAATAGAACTGTGACACAAACATATTTCTCTTTTACATACCATTGACGCCCACAGATATTTCTCTCTTAAATTACACTGCCGCACAAAATGTTTCCCTCTTAAGTAAAATTAAGGCACACTGATATTTCTCTCTTAAATGAAATTCAGGCACACAAGGATTTCTCTCTTAAATTAAGCTTTCGGCACAAATATTTCTCCCTTAAATAAAAATGAAAATATTTTTGTCTTAAATAAAATTAGGTCACATTGATATTTCTCTCTCAAGTGAAATTGAGGCACACAGATATTTCTATCTTAAATTAAACATTCGCACACAAACATTTCTCTCTTAAAAAAATTATGACAAAAAATAACCCTTAAATAAAATTGATACCCACAGATATTTTTATTTTAAATAAAATTGAGCGCACAAATGTTACTCTCTTAAGTAACATGGCCAAACAAAATATTTCTCTCTTAAGTAGAATTAAGCCACACTGATATTTCTCGCTCAAGTGAAATTGAGGCACACAGAGATTTGTCTCTTAAATTAAATCTTCGCACACAAACATTTCTCTCTTAAAGAAAATTGTGACAAAAATATGTATCCCTTAAATAAAATTGACACACACAGATATTTACTGTACTATAAATTGTTTGTTATACAATAGAAATTTTTCTACACTTTTTAAAATTTGTAACACATAATGCAAAATTTTTAGAATATTAAAAAGTTGATGCTATTATTATTGCGCATTGTAAGTTGTCACGCTATAAGTTCTATTTCAAAATTAACAATAGTCGCAGAACATTTACAGTATCACCCGTGACCGTTGTAATTTCTAACGCTATTTTTTGAATAATATAAATAGCGAGAATGTTGAAAAAATCATCATATTTACAACAATGAGTGTAGAAGATAACCATACAAAATGTTCAAGCTAGTATTTACCCTCTTGGTGGCAGCAGTTTGCATTGGTAAGTTCTAACATTTTCATTTCTGGTTATTTAAATGACTAAGCAGGCGGTCAAGGTATTGTGTTTATTATTTAGGTTGAGAGCTTTTTTGAACGATATTATATGCGTTACTGATTTAAGATAAAAAATGTAACAAGCAAAATTGCGTTGGGAGTAGGGGTGAAAGTATGTCGAAACTCTCTGGTAAAATATTCCGAAAGTTCCGAAACAAAATCACCAGGCAACAAAGAAACAAAATAGTTCATTTTTCATAAACAATCTACAATAAAAAAAGAAACCGAAATTAATACAAAATGGTGTCTTACTGAAATCTGTTCTCCTTATATACCCGTTCAACTGTCGATAGCGGGCGACGGGAGGTAGAAGCACGGCCAACACGACACCAACGTGTACGTCACAAGTTTGGTTTGTTTCGATATTTTTAAGGGCTCAACCAATGTCGTTCCGGCAAAACATTTTTTCTACTTTCACCCCTGGTTAGGAGTTACGGCTTAACCTAAATTATCAAAATGATGTGATATTTTGACGAAATCATACTGTAATCCTAGAAAAAGTATCCTATTATTCTGCAAATTAGAGAAAACGTAATTCCTTACACGGGCGGGATTTTTATCCTGAAAGACTTTTATCATAACAGCTGCTAAGGCATTTACGTACTGTAAAACAGAATGAGTTTAATAGTTACGATATGAATAGTTAAAATAGACTTAAAGAAAATAACTGCAAACCACATTTACAAAAAAGTAGATTTCTAACTATAATGTATTAATCTATGATAAACTTTTGTTTTCAGCTACTACTTTTGCTGATGCTAACCCTGATGCGTAACAAGATGAGATAGCCTCTGCAGTTAGTGCCGTGTAATCAAATATTGCCATTAAGTGTTCAATGTAAAAATGAATAGAAAAATTGCTTGATCGCCGAGTTTTGTTTATTAATTATTTCTTAAATATGTCTATACTTGTAGTTATTTTATTAATATTTGCATAAATACGCTACAAGCAAAAATAAGTAATTAAATTTACCAATTCGCGGCATATCATTATTATATAAAATAATGACATCGCGCAACGAAGAATCTAATTGAGCTATTCTGATGAACCGCTAAACTCTCGCGCTGAATACTCGGTTTCCCGGGCGGTGCCACCCATATTTTTTTGTATTTAAATTTAGTTTTCTATTAATTTAAGGGCTACTAACAACTAGTGCTTTAAATAATACTATTACTTTGGTAAAAATATTTTAATTTAATTATTTGCCAATACTCGGTTAAATCCTACTGAGAGTAAAAGTTGGCACGTTTGGTATTAACAAATAAAATAGCAACTAGATTAGCAAAGAAATAGTGAATACCGCTAACTTGAAGAAAAACAATTTAAATGTAAAAAACTGAAACAGAATTGTTCTCGTACGGAAACTGAACCCGTGCTTCTCGCGTTACTACCTGTATCTTCAACTGATTGGTTCATTTAGCCTCTGTGTTGTGTAATGTCATAGTACATATAGTAGTGGTACATAGAGGATTGGGCTCTTTAATTATTTTTAAAATAAATACATTAATGTGCTAATGAACACATTAAAAGAATAACAGAAGACAGAACAGTAAACATCGCAAGATATAAATCACCATTCGGAAGATTCGTAATTCTCAAAATCTTATATTCCTCTATTGCTGTGTTCTCTTCTTAACAGAAGAATCGTCACTTCGCACCATCTTTCTCTGTTACCAGCTGTTCTCGTGGCTTCGTGAAGAAATTTGCCCGTTAGTGTCTTTATTTGATCCGACCATTGTTTTGGCGATCTTCCTCTCGCTCTAACTCCTTCCACTTTACCTTGTACGATTAGTTTCCCTACGTTATTGCTGTTTCTTCTATTTATGTGGCCAAAGTATTTTTCTGTATTTGTATTTATTCTGCTGGAGAGTCAGTTTGGGCTGTTGATTTCTTCTAAAACTGATGTGCCGTCCACGGTATTCTGAGTAGGTGTCTCCAGACCTACATTTCAAAGGTATCTATTCGTCTCCTATCGGCCTTTTTTATGGTCCATGTTTCGGAACCATATATTATTACTGGGAAAATCAGTGCTTCTACTAATGCCTTTTTTGTATTCAATGTGATAGTCTATCCTTCCACACATTGAGTAATTTAGTCATAGCGTTGCCTGCAGTCTGTATTCTCCTTCTAATTTCTAATTCGCAGCCTCCTTCAATACTTCCGTTTATTATAGATACACAAAGCTATTCACCACATTGTAGTCCCTTATGAATCTTAGATCCGGACGGTTTCCATTTTTCCGGTCTACGATCATTATATTTGTTTTGTTGTGGTTTATTTTCAGTCCATATTAATGGCTTACGTCTTCTAACTTTTCAACTATTTCTAGCAGTTCAGTGCCTATGCTCGCCAAGAGACTTGTGTCATCTGCATATCGTAGGTTACTAACTATTATCCCGTCAATAGTCAAACCTCCTTCCCAGTTCTCCATGGTTAATCTCATTACATATTCACCGTAGATGTTAAACAGGAAGAGGAACAGTATGCATCCCTGTCTGAACCCATTTTTGATGTCCCAAGGGCTTGACAGACAGTTGTCAATTTTTAATACTGCCTTACTGTTATGATATAGATTTTTTATCAGGGTGATGATGTGTTTTGGTAGTCCCATTTCTGCTAGTATTGTCCATAGTTTATCCCATTTTATGCTATCAAAAGCTTTCTTGTAGTCAATAGCGCTAAGATATCATGTCACGTTATATTCTCTAGCTTTTTCTATTAGTTTTCTTACATTTAGGATCTGTTCGCGGGTCCCGTTCTCGTCCATTTCTTTTATTATTTTCGTTGAGATTCCGCCATGCCCTGTTGATTTGCCATTGCTTGGCTTTTTTATGGCATTTACTACTTCTTCGTTTAGTATGTCAGGTTCTAGTTCTGTAGTATGTTCATTGATTATATATTGTTGTTCTTCTGCTTCGTTGAATCGTAGTCCGCAGTATATCCTCCATTCATCTACAACGTCGTCAATTTCTGTTACTCTTATTCCATCTGTGTTTTCTATTGCCTATGTTCTTGGGTCGAATTGCCTAGTTATTTGCTTAACTGTTTTAAATAGGTCTTTAGTGATTCTTCGGTCGGTGTGCGTTTGAGTGTTGCACATAGATTATTTAAGTATTCGTTTTAGTCTCCTACGCATGCATTTTGAGTACCTTGTTGCAGTTGTTTGTATGTATCTGCTTTCCATTGTGTATTTTAACCAAAGTTTTTAAGTAGTCTTTTTCCTTTAGAATTTCTAGCGTTTCGTTTCTAATCCAGGGTATCCTCTATTCTATAGGTGCATGGTTTCTCATTTTTACTGATTGTCGTCGCTTTGTGATTTTTTGTTATCATCCAAATTGCGTTCAAGTCTGAATTTTTGTCTTAGTTCTGTGAATTTTTCTTTATTTCTTATCTTTATCGGTTTCGCGTGCTAGTTTTTTCTGCATTTTTAGTTTCAAACAGAATTTTTTATGAATAATTGGTGGTCACTACCGCATTCGGCACCTGGATAAGTTTTTGAGTTTCTTACTGCTGTTCTACACCTTGAGTTTATCAAAATGTAGTAATGTCGGATGTGATTGAACATGGTGTTCATAATCCGTAGCTCGTTATTTGCGCAGAATTCTAGAAATGTTTCTCTTCATTCGTTCGTTATGCAACACCGAATTTTCCCAGTATATTCCTAATGTGGTCCTCATTTGCCGTGGATCCTATTTTGGCATTGTAATCACCGATGATCATTGTTATTCCCTCCTTAGGTATCGTCCCTAATGTTAATTCTAGAGCAGCGCACAAGTCTTCTAGGACATTTTCGTCAGCATCGCTGGTGAGCGCGTATGCTTGATTGGGAAGGGTTTAGCATTCAGCTTGGTTGGAATTATTCTATCGTTTATAGTATTAGTAATATATAGTACTTCTTGGGTCTTTTTGCAACTATGAAGCCTATTTTTCAGCAGTAAAAATTGATAACCAGCTGTCAAATCCTTGGAACATCAAAGAAGGGGTCAGGCAGAGATGCATACTGCCCCCCTCCTGTTTAACATCTACGGTGAATATGTAATGAGAATAACCATGGGAAGGAGGTTTCACGATTGGTGGGATAGAACTTACTAACCTACGATATGCAGATCACACAACTCTCTTAGAGAGCACAGACACTAAACTGCTGGAAATAGTAGAAAAGTTAGAAGACGTAAGCTTTTAATATGGACTAGAAATAAAACACAACAAAACAAACATAATGATCGTAGACGGAAGAATCGAAACCGTCCGGATCTGAGATACATAAGGAACTACAAAGTGGCGAATAGTTTTGTGTACCTAAGATCAACGATAAGTATTAAGGGAGACTGCGAATTATAAATTAGAAGGAAACTGCAGACCACACGCAACGCTATGGCTAAATTACACAAAGTGTGAAAGGATAGACAATCACAATGAATACAAAAAAGGCAATAGTAGAAGCACTGATTTTCCAATAATGACGTACAGAAGGGGTGTATACCTCAGTCCTATTTTAAAATTTTGATTCTTCATTCAGTCGTTACATAAAAATAATTTAAAATATCGGCTGTTGTGGCTTATACATGTTGTTATGTATTGCATATATTTTTCTTGAACTCTCATCTACAACCATCCATCTATTTTTTTGGGGGTACAATAAAGTGTTTTTAGGACCTAAGTTCATCACCCGTGTTATACCTAGCTCCTAGGCATGTTGTACCGTGCACCATTATTGGGTTTGAAAAGAAAAATTCAATTTTCAAACAAAATTATGAAATTTATTGAATCACATAGTTAATTTTAATAAAAAGTAAAGTAAAAACAGCGAACAGTGTACACCTTAAACAGCATTTCACATTTATTCTACACTATAATGTGCTAAGTGAATTCCAAAGGTTAAATTCTGACGGTAACAAATGATTGTGGAAGCTTGAACACTAAGTTGTCTTCACTTCTAAACCTTTTGGAGTTTGGAACCCTCTTAAGATATTTAACTTCACAGAATTCGTCTTCTTAATACCAAGGATTTCAGCGATGAAACATTTTTTGGGGTTTCTTGTGGCAAGTCGAACACCCATTGTAATTTTGTTACGATCGAAATCATCTAATTCTGCAAAATCTTCTTCGGAGTTAGCGGATTCTTCAAATAGGGCTAAATCATGAACTTCCTTGTCGGACTCAGATTCAGAGCTAAGAAAACTTAATGTCTTGTTAATTTTCATGATGGGCTTCTTAAACTCGTTACTTGTTTCTTTTGTTCTTGGTTTCCTTTGTTTTTGCAAGTCATGCACTGTTGTCCGCTTCAATACAGTTTTTTTTTGGAGTGTCGGTTAGTATACAAGATTTTCCCTTAGGCCTTCCTTTGTCTGTATTTTTTCTCGGCAGAGCCTTGGGATAAGGCTTAATCTTTTCAGGAAACACAATTTTTGTGTGGTCATGAGGTGCTGTCTCTGTGCTACGAACTGGAGTAGATGCAACTACTAGTGGTAGAGATGTGGCAATAGAAGTAGAAGGCATATTTAAATCAATGTCTTCCTGACATTGTCTTGATTTGATTGACCATTCACATCTCCCTGAGGCTCGAGTTCTTCTTCCGTTGGCATAGATCGATCCGTTGCGCTAGATGACAAAATTTAATGACCTGGAAATATACTTACCATACCATATACTCCTCTATCCAGTGGATGTATTTTATGACTAGTATGGGGGTGGAAAGTAACCAATGTCACACCGTTATCTTTAGCCAATTGAATAACTGGAATAGCTGCGTGACTTTCATGATTATCCATCAAAAATATTGTTGGGTTTTCTTTACTTGTTCCACTGTATTTGAGAAAATGTGCAAAAAACTGATAAAACAATTGTTCATTTGACCAGCCTGATGGATTGGTCCCTCCTATAGTTCCAACTGGAGCTCCTTTGATCATGTAATCCTTAAAATTGACCCTTGGAAAGATCAACATTGGTGGCATGAAGCTACCACCTGCATTTATCGCACCAATCAGAGTTACATTGGTACCGCGCTTCGCACTTGCCATGCTACCAACTTGTTTAATACATTTGATCGTTAGAACTTTGGGCGGTACGTGAACCGCAGATATGCCAGTCTCGTCGCAGTTCCAAATGTGAAAGGCTGTTATGCCCGAATTTTTTTCCAAGGCCTTTTTGTAGTTTTCAGAGAATCGGGCAACGTTTCCTGAGTTGAATGATATTGAGTGGGCTAAGCTTGCTCTTCAGGCTTCCTGAGAGATATCTGTCGGTTATATTGCAGCTTTCTGCAGGTACAGAATTAGCAGCATTTCTTCCGCTTCATTAAACACTTGTCTAGTGTCATTGTTATGAAAATAAGAATATTGTGCCAAACCTGATTCCTGTAACTTCTGCACATGTCGCAACATGTCTTTGATAGGGCAAGTTCTTTACAGTACTGTATATTGTTTGCTTGTTTTCCAACACTAACTCCACAGCTTCGTCGATATCTGCTTTAGAAAACCGTTTACTCTTCACTCCCGTTTAGCTTCGCGGCATCTTGTTTTCTTGTAACAAAAAAAAAACATTAGTGGATAGTCCAAGCTAAGGTGTGGTTTCGTAGGTTTTAAGTTAGGAAAGGGCAAAACAGAAGAGAATTGGAAAAATCAGATAATTAAAAGTTATCAACATAAGATGGCTACCGTAATGTGTAATAGGGGTTGTACCGTGGTGCGGTCCATGGTACAACACACTCCCTACGTCCAAAGTACAACTTCTTGTAGCTTGTTAAATAATAATTACCCTCCATTTTAAGGTTAAGCTAAATGTGATTTCAAAACCATGTTACTAAAGCTTAATCCATATTCTATCATGCATTTTTCATTTTGCCATAAATACTTCATGTTAGAAAGGTATAATAAAAACAAGTGACTTAAAGAAACTTACTTCCCGATAGTAACTTCTTATTAATGAATTTTCTACTCCATGTGATTGACTTGCAACAAAGAAAGTGGAATCACAGTCACCCCTGGTGGAAAATTTATGAAATAGATGCATTATTTTTGTTCCAACTCCACTGGTAGCCCTGAAATTGATGTAGGTCCAAGGTACACATATGTCCAAGGTGCAACCCTTTCCCCTATGGTTCCCAAACCTGGACCATAAAAAAGGCCGACAGAAGACGAATAGATGCCTTTGAAATGTGGGTCTGGAGACACCTACTTAGAATATCGTGGACGGCACATAGAATCAATGTATCAGTTTTAGAAGAAATCAATAGCCCAAACCGACTCTCCAGCATAATAAATGCAAATATACACTATTCACGATTGATTTGCCATCCAGCAGGCTGTGTTTTTTTTTTAAGTTGCCTTTCTGAAATTTTATTTCATTGATTTCTAGCAATGTCAAAATGAAATTGCCCTGTTGCCAGCTCTAGAGTCCCCTACTTTTCTAAAATAATCTAGTAAGTTTAGAAATAATAAAACACATAATATGCAAATGCAAATTGTGAAAGATTTCAACCATTATAAAAGAGATAGGCCAGACTTTACACGATTTACGATTATAAATCGATTAATTGATATATTTGGGATAAGCATGTATTATTTCTTAAATATGCAATTGCAAATTACTTATAATTTTAGGTGTCTGAGCGTTCTATAAGGGACATTTTATCACAAGGACAGCACGTTCTGAAATCTTCCATTTGTAGTATACGCGCTAAGACGGACGTTTTCTTAAATTACACGTTTGGAAAAGATTTGCAACGACACATTTGGCAGTATCATCTGAAGAATTAACATTTTACTCTCGACAAACTCTTGGCTGACTCTCGCGAAAACTTGGAATACAATGGGGCAGGACTACTTTATTCAAAATTATTACATCAATGGGTTACTGACACAACATGGTGAATGGACGCAAAATTTTTTGTGACCAAAAACATGTCGTTGCATCCAAAATTAAATTTTCAAGACAATTTCTCCAATATCAAAATTCTAGTGAGGGGAAGAGGTTCACGATTTTGAAAGCGTGATGTAATTTAGGCTTTTTGGAAGGGTGCGACATGTTACTAGACTCAAAGAACAATGACAGGGACTATCATAAAGCTATGAATGGGGAAATTTTTCAAAATTGGTTGGTTAATCAGCTGATTCCTGCTTTGGACAAGTTGCAAGGAAAATTTGTCGTGGTTATGGACAACGCACCTTATCATTCAGTGCAGTTTGACAAGCCGCCCACATTTTCTTGCAAAAAAGGTGTATTGCAGGAATGGTTGGTTAACCACCATAATGTCGAAATTTAGGGCAAAATTACTAAGAAAAAACTTTGGGAGTTAACTTATTTCGGAAGACTGGACAAAACATATGGAAATCTATCGTTTGAAAATATTCCTTCTTTCATCATTTCAATTGGGGAATCTGATTCAGAATCACGGAGGGTGCCGATGATTCAGATACTTCTAGTGATAGCATGAAGGTGGAATAGGGTAGGGGATATTCTTTTGGCATCTAAATTGTGAATGAGTGTTTTACAGTTTTTATCTCGCCCGAGAAAAACACTGACCTCAGTGGAATACGAACTTGGGTCTCTTAGCACCAGAGGCAAACAGTCAACCACTGGACTACCATAATATCAATTTGAAACATGAGCGGCATGCACGTTAATTCTTCTTAATTTGCTGCAAGACCTAAATATAGGACAACAAAGAATGGCGTGGAATATGCTCTGTATACATACGATTGAGTTCAGAATTTTCGTGTAAAAAGACCAGCAATATGTATTTGGTTACGATAACATTTAAATTATAGTTATTATTTTATTTATAATGAAATCAATATTATATCTAAGTATTATAAACCAATATTGAGCGGAAATAGGCGGACATTAAATGAACAAACAAGCTCCACTGGCAACATTGCCTGCTTTCAAAAAACATAACCTCCATCAAGAAAAACTAACATAACCCAACTTAATTAATTGACAAATTTCAATGATACCACACTTTCCCCCAGATTTCCATAGCCTGTTGGATGGCAAATCGTGAATAGATTATAGTTGCCGATAAATATAATAAATTCGTTTAAATATGAAGAAATTTATTACATTTACTAAATTTACTGGCGATTATACATAATTACCGGTTATTATGCATAATCCCTCACTTATATTTACTGTAACATGCACATTAAAGGCTCTTTTTAGTTTTACTTTGGCAACTTAAAGAAATTAAATACAGTATATTTGGACTACATAACAAATTGGAGGTATTGAGCATGTAACGGGAATCACCTTGTATAAATAATATTTCTTTTTTACAGTTTTATTATTATTAGCCGTACATTAAGCTGCTTTTCACATTAAATTGGATGCAAGTTATGAAACATTACTTTTGAGTACTGTATACAGAGTGATTCACCTTAGAAGAATACCAGCCTGTCATTCCAAAGATATTGTGGTATCTAATTAATTAACCAAAAGACCAAACATATCAACACAGATATCTGTAATTCATAATGCAGTCAATAAACACATATAAAATGCCTTGTGATATGTGCTTTGGGTTGCCTATTTTTTTGGAATGGTAGGCTTATACAGGGTGTTTTTAAATGACTGAGGAAAAGGCGGGAACATTTAAAATGAAAGTTAGGAATTTACTGATTTTATGTTTCCCCCTATGGATTTGTCACTAGTAATCTGACATTTCTGTCCATAGCCGTTCGTCGCGAATTTATTTTTTTTCCCCTTGATTTTCTTGCGTTTAACGTTGTATACTGTTAGCATTTTCCATAAAATCAGTTCTTTTCAGAACTTAATAGCTATCATTATCCTTACAGGTAAGTTATTGAAAACAAGACATTGCGGCATATTTTATTGGTTAATTTCGTATTTACAGTAGAAGATTTTCGTTTATAATTTATTGGAATGGCGTTTAACCAGCAACACGACGCCTTTATTCTAATGGCACATTTTCGAAGTGGTCCTGTATCCGAGAATGGCACCTGGGTGTATTCGTTTCAGTCGTGCGTGGAACAGTTTAACGAAGCTTTCCCTGAAATGATTGTTTCGGACAAGGTGTTTTCGAACCACAAGAACAGAATAGTTAAACGCTTTGAAGAAAAACATTGCATCTGTAAGAGCAGAAGCTGGAAGGCCCAGCATTTTAACTGACGAAGTTGTTGCCAATATAGAGCAACGCATAATTCGAAGCCCGAACAAATCCTTAAGAAAACTGTCAGCTCAAGCAGGTTTGTTTTACATTATAAACGTCTTATTTTGATACTAAGAAATTTGTTTACTTGTAGGAGTGTCAGTTTCAAGTTGCCGGAAGGTATTAAAGCAAAGACTTAATTTGCATCCATATAGAGTTTCCGTTGTACAGCACCTTCACGGAATTGATTATGGGCGCAGAATAGACTATTGTTAATGGTTTAATAATATTTTAAATGATGATTTGCTGAATTTGACTTCCTATACCGACGAAGCATGGTTTCATTTGCCTGGCTATGTAAATAGCCAGAATTATCGAACATGGGTTACAGAAAATCCACATACTTGTGTAGAAACTGACTTACATTCTATTAAAACTGGTGTGTGGGTGGCCATGTCAAGACAACGAATAATAGGACCAATATTTTTCCATGAAACAATCAATGCTGAGAACTATCGAACACTTATTTTAGAACCTTTTCTGAAATTTACTTCACGACGACAACTGGGTTATTTCCAGCAAGATGGGGCCACAGCACATACAGCAAGAATCACTGCAATATTTGGAAGAATTTTATGGTGATCGCCTGATAAGTCAAGGAAGATGGCCAACACGTTCCCCTGATCTGACCCCACTAGATTTTTATTTATTTGGTAGCTTAAAAGATAAGGTTTTCAGAAACAGATTAGCTGATTTAGATGAATTAGAAGAAGCAATTAGATTTGAAATCGAAAGCATTACACCAAACGAGCTACAAAATGTTTTTGACAATATGAAACGAAGAGTGAATCTATGTCTTGAAAGTAATGGTCACCATTTCCAACATTTATTATAAGACGCTAATAAATTGTTTAGCTGTTAAGTTATATTAATTGTTGTAAATTAAATTAGCGAACTTTTCTTAACTTTTGTTGAACAAAATGTTTTACAAATAATATTTGTTGTACTTTATATTCTTTTCCGGTTTATAAAATTATTATAAGATGGATAAATGGGCTTTTTTGTTTTTTATTTTCATATCGATAATTATTTGAATAGTATTTGTAATTTATCTGTGTACGCCACTGGAGACTCTAGTTCTGATGTAGGGTGTAGTGAGTGGGGATGAGTATAATAAGTTGCCTACAGCACAATCCTCAGTCATTTACAAACACCCTGTACTATCCCGTGAATTACCCGGTGTAATACATACAGGATGCAATCAGAGTTATGGTCTGTATAGAACAAGAACAGAACTTAGTAATGTGTATAGCAGTAATGTATGTTTGTTGCCATTTTATAAAGCGGTTAGCGTGATCCAGCCTGCTTCCTTTTAACCTTTTTATGTTTCATTTGTTGTTAATGGTATTTCAATAATAACTGATGACATTTTCCGTTAGAGATAGATTCATTTTAATTTTTATACAGAGGCAGTTGTTGTGCAACAGATTTTATAATATTAAATTAATATTTTAAATGATTTTATAAAGCATTTTCAGGAAGAATTTTTCTACTTAATTCAATCAATTTCTTTGCTGTTAATATTGAAACTGCCGCGAACGTCAGATCCATATATTAGTGTTTTTTAGTAATGTGTTCTTATTTTGTTGTGTTATAAATCTTTTCTAATATTTGTTGTTTATATCTATTTATTTCGTTTTATTGTCATTCTAATTTGTTTTTTTAAGTTTCTATTCAATAGTAAAGTTGCTTGACGACACTTCCGTATTTGTATATAAAGGTACTAAAACTTGTGTCATCAATGAAGGAACGATTTCGCATCAACAAGACGATTATTCGCGTCTTAAATAACATTCTGCAGTAGAACAAAGTCACAAAGGAGAAATCAAGAGCAGCCTTTTACATCGACTATACCTCATACATAAAAACATGATAGCGAATCAGTTGTTAAGTTAAGCGAGAACTCCACTTTAGACAAAACCTTTTAGCAAATTGCATCAAGAGCGATATGGACTTGTAATACATACAATTCGTTCGACGAGAACCTAACCACGTTGTATTTAAGCTCGTTTTGCTTCCATTACGTACGTTATGCAAATTCGGAACGATAGCAAAAACGGTTAGTGTCGGTAAAACTAGGAAAACGTGTTTTATGCAAGGGGTTTCCCATTTTTTGGATTCAACGCTTACTGCACTATAAATTCCATTATTGGAAAAATTATGGTCTCAGAGACAGTCAACTATTTACCCTTATTATATTATATTAGGGAATATAAGATCAGAAAATCAGTTTAATTAGTAGATCACACAAGAGTTAATTTCTTGCAGCTTTTCTATTGATTTGGTACATGGAACTATAGTTTTGGATGTTCGGGAGACGCAGTTATTCTATACATAAAGGTGAACGCAAATGTAGACTTCAGTACGAAATTATTGTAATTGTTGATAAAAGCTGCTAATTCTTACAGCTTTTTTAATGAAAAAGAGGCAGGAACCTGAGTGTTTACATCCTCTTCTTGGCGGTGTCAGAAAATCATAGCTATTCAAATTGGAGGAAATCGATTACAAGAAACTTGGTCTGGTTTCCTAATCAATAATAGGACAACACTTTAAACATTTATTGTAGATTGTTGATTGATTAAGTTCTTCATACATTTTTCTTTAAACTGCCGGTTTTACTACGGCGAATTTTAGGTTTTCAACAATATGTTATGATATAAATTTCATCTCCAAATGTTGTCTATAAACATTATTTTACAGGACTGAAGATTTATTATTGTAGTATACCTATTAGAAAAGTATGGAAGTATGTACAGTGTTTTATCATGAGCAAAATGTTTCGCTGTTCATTCTGTTTTTTTATTATATATATTATACTATTATACTTCTGCATTTTTAGATTACTTTTTAATGGCACACCCAGTAAATTCCGATATTACTTCAGTTTCATTTGGCCATATTTGGCTGAATCTAATTCTAAAAATAGTATGTGTTAGAAATTTTACCAATCATTGTTAATGTCTATAGTTCCACAATGAAAGACCTCATCATAACTCTAGCGGCCTACAGTATTTGTTGATATTTGTCAGTATTTAGTATATTTATGCTAACTAATTAGACAATTATAAATATTTATATTATTTATAAATATAAATATTTATTAGGTCATTTGTTGTTGAATATAATTATAAAAATTGTATGTGTTCGAATTTTTACCAATGACTGGTAACGCTCATAGTTCCCTACCTCATAATTACACTAGAGGCCTCCAGTATTTGTTGATATTTGTCAGTATT
>JABXWE010026851.1:0-10077 GCA_014611495.1 Limonius californicus | reverse complement strand
TGGTAACTTAGTAACTTATTCAAGTTACTTTTATAATTCTGTAACTTAGTAACTTACTTAGTTACTTTTTTGCCGAGTAACTGACTAACTTACTTAGTTACTTTTTTAGAGTAACTTACCCAACACTGGTATTAGTAGACAACTTCCAATCGAAACGTAGAATATAGAGAGAGTAGTATGGTATATAGGCAAAGTAAATTTTGGATGTAAGCAAGTACAGACAACCTCACAAACTAAACATAACATTCGTTTTTGTGATTAAAACTGTGTTTACTTCGCCTGTTTATATCGTTTATTGGTTTATTTTATAAAACATAGTTATATGTGTTGTTTATGGGTGTACAAGGAGATCATCATAGAAAACTAAAGTTTAGTTATCTATATAAGAAGAAATAAGGGAGACCAACAGACGATTCACTCCATCCATTAAGTTGTGGTGCTTTATAAAATATAAAAATGTTTAAATAAATGTTAAATATTTGAATTACATTTGTATTTGCTTTCCCAGAAAACACCAACAGTATGTTTTGTCGAATATGATCAGACGAGAAGTTCTACAGTTTTGAGTTGTGTTTCTTTCGCACAATTTGAAAAACAATTCTTGAAAATAGTTTTCTATGCATAGGCATCATCACAAACAATATTTAGAAATTCGTTATAAAAAATTTTTTTTCTACTATTATAACTTTTAGTATTGATCGATGCTTGTAACATTGTTACCCATTAAAAAAATGTTTATAATAGTTCTTAAATATTTAAAACAAAATTGTAAATTTGGTATGTCAGTTCGAATTGGTGCGGTGTTACCGTAAATTAAAAATGAAACAAAAGTACATCTAGCTGAAATCACATATCGGGATAGAATGAGATTAGAATCAATTTTTAAAGTAACTATACAACTCGATTCGCGGAGTACCACTATTATATGTAATAATGTCATTAGGCAGTTGGAGTCTCACGTTTTTTACGGTTTTATAACGTCCGAATTCATTGTCACAGGTCATTTCTACTTATGTAAGAAGTTGATTATGGTATGGTGTTATATAATTGCAAACATCTATAATTCGTGTTTAGAATAAATAATCTCCGCAAAACACATAATTTTTTAGTTCTAAGTTATGAAATTTTGATAATAAATTGTTTCTTATATTTTTGCAGACTTCTGGATGGTTACAATGAATACGACTTTATATATTTAGATGCCTTGTTAGACTGGATGCGCAATCAAAAATTGTACCCAGGATTTGAAATAATGGGAACACCAACGTTATTTGATCACCATCAGAATCCGGTGAAATACGATGCGTTTTCTAACACTAAAGTAGCTTCTTATGCATTTTGGTATGATATTGTATTGAAAATTGTGCGGAGATACATAGGTAAATACATTTGTATACTGCATGACATTGAAAATGTAACACCCAGTAAAGGTCAATATATTTTAATAATTTTTAGGTGATAATATGGAGCACTATATGATTCAATTTCACAATGTTTAGAAAAGTCTGTAGCCTTCAAGTTCAATAACGAGTCGGAGTTCTTCGTATGTTTGTGCACTTACCTATTCTGGAAAGCATCGAATGAGGTGATTGATGCTTTCCTGTGGTATGGTGTCCCAAGCAATGAGAATCTCATTCTAAGTCGTTGTAGATCCATAGGGGGAACAGGTAATTGACCCAACTTTCTGCCTATAATATCCTATACATGTTCGATTGGTGAAAGATCAGGTGACCTTGCTGGCCGCGGAAGACCGATGATATGAAGGAATCTTGTAGTGGCAACTGAAGTATGGGGCCTGACATTATTATGTTGGAAAATAGGGATTTCTAGTTCCTGGAGATAGGGCATTGTAACATTTTCTAAGACATTGCGAATGTAACGCTAGGCCTCCATGTTTCCTTCCAGGAATACTAGAGGGAACCTACTTCTATATGCTATGGCTCCCCAAACCATAAGTCCTCGGGTAAGCGCTGCTTCGCGTTCCATATGTTCTTCACGTTTTTGACGGACCCTCCTACGTCCATCGTGGGCCCACGTGGGACCCTGTAGTCTTGCTTCTTTATGCCTTTGGGTCAATGGTAAGATAAGACGTGGTCGGTAGGATTGAAGATCAAAAGACATTATTTTGCGGTGAATTTACCTAACAAAAGTTGTTGTCCTGCAGCAGACATCCATTCATTGGCGCTTGACGTGGTGGTACTGATCCGGTCCCTAAGAGCATGTATTCTTAGGAGGCGTTCCGCGCGGTCAGTAGTTCTGAGATCAGCTCCAGTATCTCTACAACGTTGTTGGCTCTGTTCTTCCGTTCAGGTTTTACAACATCGTACTACGGTGGAAGCGTTTCTGCCAACTCTAGTAGCAATTTCCCGAAAAGCTATTCCAGTTTCTCGCATTTCAATTATTCGCCCCATTCGAAAGCTCTTAGTTGGCGAAAATGATGGCGCCTGTGTACGCGAGGCATCGCAAAATAAGTTGAAAGGTAATAACAGAAATAAAACTGGAAACTGTACTTAAACCTCTAAGAACAAACGCGATACCAAAGAGAGACTCTTATTTTTAGAAACTCTTAGAACTCTCTAGATTCCTTTTCCAATAATTGTGAAATTTTAGTCATGTAATACGCTATATGTACCTAATTTATCATATAAAAATTATTGCAATATATTGACGTTTACTGGGTGGTGCATTTTCAATGCCACTCAGTATATGATACGGCTATGGTAGGATATTTCGATCCTTTTTATTTTTTAAAATAAAATACGAGGGCAGCCTTTTTTAAATTCGACTGAGGAACGGCAAAATCCGTATACAACATCGTAACAGGTGACGAAATTTGGATATATTCGTATGAACCGGAAACTAAGCAACAATCCAGTGTTTGGGTCTTCCAAGATGACCGAATCCCACAAAAGTTGTTCGTTCGCGAAGCACTTCCAAGAAAATGATCGCTTGTTTCTTCGGTTGTACTGGACTTGTCGCAACCATTCCTTTAAAGGATCGAAGAACAGGTAACGCTGAATGGTATGCAACAATATGTCTGCCAGAAGTTATTGACGAAATCAGGAAAATCAACCGAAAATGTCGCATAATTTTTTATCATGACAATGCCAGCTCTCACACAGCACGTCAAACAATTGATTATTTGAAGGAGAAAAACATCGAATTCATGTCTCATTGCCCGTATTCACCTGATTTAACGCCTAATGACTTCTTTGTGTTTCCGAATGTCAAACAAAAAATGCGTGCACACCGATTTTCATCACCTCAAGAAGCGGTTGAAGCCTTCAAAAACCATGATTTTGAGATACCAACTTCAGAGTGGAAAAAATGTTTCGAGAATTGGTTTGAACGCATGGAAAAGTGTGTATCTCTTAAAGGCGAATATTTTGAAAAGCAATAACAGTTTGTTCTAAAAAAATGTTTTCTTTTCTAGTTTTTATAAAAACTTAAAAGGCTGAACTCGTGTAACCATTATAATTTTGTTAAACATATGACCATTTATGAGTGCTTCGAAAGTTTCCTTGAATTTGTTGTGTTTTTTTGGTCGAATATCTTGTTTGCGTTAGCTTGTGACTGTGTCGTTAATATTTTTGTTTCGCTAGGAAGATATGGTTTTAATTATATTCAAAAGTGGAGATTTGAAACCTGGAATGAACCCGACTTAAAAAATTACAATGAATTAAACTTCACTCTTCCCGGTAAATATTTTATTTAGCTTTAATTCTTATAAAATTGCAGTTTTACGCCTGTTTCTAGACTACCTCCAATACGTACGAGCATGTAAGGATGCTTTACACGATGCAATCGATTCTACAAGTAGTTTTACTTCCAAAACGCTGAAACTGGGAGGTCCTGCAGGTTTATTTAAGGATCCGAAAAAGCATCCCTTATGCTGGGGCCTGCTGCGAGACTGTAATAGGAGGAAACGGAGTACTTGTCCGATACAATTTATTTCATTTCACGAGAAAGGCGATGGAACAGCCTCTCAAGTATTAAATAAAAGTCTAGAATTATTAGATTTGATGCATACCAAATTTCCAAATATTCGCCACTTGCCTGTCGCAAATGAGTAAGTTGCTTTCCTTAATTAGTAATTTTCATTGAAGTACTCTTTTAGCGAAGCCGACATTTTGACTAATTGGTCAAAAAGCGAAGAATGGAGGGGTGACGTGCGATATGCAGCAATGATGGTTAAAGTAATTATTGATCATTTTAAAAAGTTGGTGAGAGACCTAAACTTAGCCATTGAAGTCTTGAGTAACGACAATGGATTTCTCAATTATCATCCGTACTATTTTACTCAAAGAACGCTTTTAACGAGGTTTGATTTAATTTTCTTTCGCTAATTGAGCGTTCACAGCTCTTATTAATACACACTGTTCAGTATTTAATTGCACATTTTAAGTGCAGATTGAAACCTATATTTACACTGAAATGTCGTGCAAATTTTGCGAATGGTTTTAATCCGTAAATAAGTATAGAAACAAGGACAAGCTTATGCAAACATTATTGATTTAAACTGTTTTGTTTTTAAAATATGCAATATCTTACGTCAGTCCACTACGCACTACTATCAAAAACAACAATTTTATGTGTTTTTTCCAAACGACTTATGTGGGAATCTGAGCTGAGTTATGTAGCGGAAGATATAGGTTTCTTGAAAATGATTAAGAAAAATCAATCTATGGCAGGCGTTGAACATGGAATTTCCTGATTTTACGCTCTAATTCGACAGCGTATTGTTGAAAGGGTCTAAATTGAGAAAATAGAAAAAAAAGTGTGTGTTTTGATTTAAAAGTGAGGTTCTCATGTTTTATTCATATGATAATTTTGTTTATATCGGTACATTAAGTTATCCGAAAAACTGCGAAAGAATCGCACTGACAACAGACTAAGATTTGAGTAAACCCTTGCCTACCCTTTAGCATGTCAATACAGGGTGTTTTGAAAAGGTACCAAAGGTACGATTCCTTATTCGTTTCGTCAAAACAAATACAAAATTTTCTATGAACAAATGTAAAAAATGATTCCTAAGCGAGATACAGCTCTTCACAGGTACATCACCGAGGATGGTTGTTTTTCTAGAAAAACGTGTGAACCATTTGAGCTAGAGGTATAAAATTTGTAACACTGAATACCCTTTAAACCGATTCCATTTTCATTTTTTGTCACACATGTTTACTTGACCACCTAACAGTTTTCTGAACATTCACATCGAAAAATGTCGAAACGATGCAAGATATCGACTATCAACAAAAGTACCTTTTTTGTGTGAAAAGGTTCATGTTCTTATAATTTCTACTGAAAAGTGACGAAACTCCCCCCACAAAGAAAATGACAGAAGTTGCTGGAGCCTCTGCCCGTTTGGGGCTCTTTGGAGTACGGTGTTGGAAGTTTGACGACATAATTCGTTTTGGCATCAAAAGTTTATTCAATGTTCCAAATTTCGTAATTCTAGCTCTAGCGGTTCACACGACTCTCTTCGGAAGCATTTTTTGACTCATGTCCATAGGAAGTTTTTTGTTTATTTTGATGAAAGGAGTCAGAATACCATGTGTATTTAGTACCATTTTGTTCTGACCTGAACAGTTACCGCTGATAGTTCAAGACCAAATAAAATCTTTGCTTTACCGTTTTCTACGTTTACGGTAATGTAAGACAGGCCTTTTTTTTAATGAAATCTTCTGCAAGATGTGGATTTCAAAAACATTTAAACATAAAAATGAGATTTCTCAAGATCCATTTAGTTCAATATCTGTTCATAAATGATCCTAATAATGTATTTGTGTTTTTTCATTCGTTGTTAAATGAGGGAAGATAATTTGTGGATACGATGGTTTGAACGGATGAGTCTAATTAATACACTACTGATTTTTTTATATGCACAATATTCCTTACTAAAGGGTGTTCCAATAAGAGTGCCCGATTTAATTTAAAAATAAAACGTACAGTTTTTGAGCGGGTGGTGATATTTTTATTGCATTATAAAGTAGACATGTTCCGATTAAGTATGGAATAAACTATCCGGCAAATGGCACCCGCGGTTCTGAAAACAGACTCTTGCTCTTTTCATGAAATTTTCGATGATGATTTAGGACCGTAGCTATCTTGGTCGGTTTGTAGAAAATTGATGTAGTTGGCAATAATAGTTTAGGCTTACATTTTGTACATGGTACCTTAACTCAAAATAGATACTTAATATTTGTTGGAAACCGTGAGTTTCAGTCTTGTGCTAGCTACGAGAACAAACTGATGATACCAACCGTAACCAATGTTTTAATAATAAATTTTGTGTGATCCAAGAAAGACCTTATAGGACGCTTTCCGTGATCAGATCCTCAGAATTATCAATTCCCAATTTTTTTTATTTGGGGTTTTTAAGAGGATAATTTATTTCATTTTGGGGCAGTATGCTTGATACAAACAAGTACAGGGAGTTAAGTAACTCATATATGTAACTAGAACGACATACAGAGTTAATTAGATAAACATCGCAAAGGCATGACATCAATTATTTAAAATATATGTATATGTACATTTGTGCAAACTCCTGTTCGTGTATTTTGAATTGTAAAATTGCAAAACAGTAAGTGATTTATATGAAAATTCGTGGTGCCGTATCTACTAATAAGTAATCTATCGACAGGATGAGAAAAATACAAAGTGCAGAAAAAATGGACACTGTGAAGATGGTATGGGTACGAATACACTTGTACAGTATGTTCATTAAAAAAATTCTAGCAGGCTTTGAAATTTTTATCATGGTATGGCTTAGCCCATATGTTACAATTGACAGTCATAATGTCACTTATAAATGACAACAACAACAACAACAATCACATTTCGAGGTTATGTGGGATATGTGATACACTTTGACGTATACCTAGGAATACATTTTAACGGTAAGCGGTTCGGAATCGACCTTTTTCGGAAATGAACGTGAAGATCTAATTATTATTTAATTATAAAGTTCAAATTGTTCAGAAAATCAACTAACATGTGTATATCAGTGTATACAGGCGGAAATTTGTTTTATTACCAATTAAATAGTGTTTAACGTACTGATTTAAAAATTAGTAAATTTCGTTATTTCGCTTCCTATAAAGTGCATGCTGTAAGAAGACACTATTACGTAAATTTACCATGGCCAGCTGCGAGTTTTTTGTTTAATGAACATACTGTACAATGTCTTTCTTATTACATGTTTCTGTAAATATTTTGGACACATGAAACACGGCGTTTATTCAAATTTGACACAAAGGGCTTTACCGAGTAAAATTGAGCTGTTGTAAATATCGGCCGCCCCAATTACTTCTGAGAAAAATGGTGAAATTTTTCTATCAAATTCGAACAAAACCTTTTCCAACAAAATTAATAATGGCTACCCATTAATATCTAATAGTACACATATATAAATATAATTGTTAATAATTACGCTGAGATACATCGCGGGGATCGTATTCGATAGGCAAAAACGCTACTCGCCCGCCTCAAAAAGAAATAATTTTTAATAATACATAATATAAATTACACACAAAAAATTTAAGACAATTTTTTAAATATTTGAGTATAACCTAACAAGAAATGTACTGTTAGTAAGAATCTAAAATTTATAAGCGTCTTTGGAAATCCTTTACTTTGATTACATTCAATGGTAGGTATACAGGGTTTTAAAACTTGCGCCCGTACTTTTCAGATTTGATTCAGGGGGCAGAAACAGATTGAAACTTAAGAGTGGAATTTTTTCCGATTGTCCTTCTTTATCGAGTTATTGATAAAAGATTATGATTATATAATAGGTTTTATCGCACCTTCGCACCAATTAGTTGTGTAACGTAATTTAATTAGGTGGCTAAGGCGATGATGAAAGTTTTTGAATCGTTCTGTCACATTAGTAAATATCATTATATTCATTTCTTTCTGATTTTTGTATTTAGAATGGAACAATACTATTGTAATCGAGATTAGGTCGATGTTGAGGGTATTAAGTGCATGTAATTACAGTCATTGGTGCCGCTAGGGCATATGAGGAAAAGTTTCCAAATCGTCGGCTCCCAGATGCAAATTCTATAAGACGCGTAGAATAAGGATTACTGGAAACAGTTAATTTAAATCTTCGAAAAATCAGGCAGGACGTCAACCTATAAAGCGTCGAACAAGAAGAGCAAGTTCTTGAATGTGTTGAAGCGGAACCAATTACAAATATTCGAATTGTATAGTCCCAAACTTATGTATTTTCAAAAAGCTACAATTCACCGATTATTAAAGACAAATGGTTTGCATCCATTTATGTCTCATAAAGTTCAAGTGCTTCGAGTCAATTGTAGATGGTTATTGGTTGCTTAGTGTAAACAATAATCCACATTTAAATGAAAAGATTCTGTGGAGTGATGAATACACAGTTACTGAGACGGGTATCGTAAATACTCATAACCTACATGAATGGGGGATTGAGAACCCTCACTTAATACGCAAAAGATGTTATCAAACACGATGGTAAACATTTCGGCTGGGTTATTAAATAATAATGTAATTGGTCCACACATTCTACCTAACCGACTTGATTCACCCCTGTATCTTCAATTTTTAAATGCAAATTTACCATTGCCACTTGTGGGTGAAGTTCCACTAGCAGTTAGATTACATTGTTGGTTCTAACATGATGGTGCACTGTCACATTGTGGAATGCTAATGAAAAATTTCCCGAATGAAAATTTTCCTGAGAAGTGGATTGAAAGAGGTGGACCCATACCAGGGCCTCCTAAATCACCGGATCTAAATCCGTTGGTTTTTATTTTCTGGGCCCATTTCAAAGAAAAGGTTTATCGCGAATCTGTTGTGCATGCTGAGATGTCGAACCTAATAATAACGGAAAATATACTAAAGAGTGAAGCAGGAGGCAATTTATTTGATCACATTTTATGACTACAGATGTGGTTAATATCTATTTTTGCTAATATAATTAGTTTTTTTTAAACTTTAATTTAAATGTTAAATTTTTGTTTTTTTGTATCAATAACTCGATAACGAAGGTCAATCGAAAAAATTTCCTTTCTTAATTTTCGATGTGTTTTAGCCCCCAGAATCAAATCCCAGAAGCACGGGCGTCAATTTTGAGACAACACAATTTTTGCCTAAACATTTGTTCTCATTTTACTATATTCACTTTTTTGTAGTTTTAAACTTACATGACTTTACAATTTTCCATCAGAAATTTTGTAGGGGAATTTATAACTTTTTTTTATTTTACACGACGCACAGTGGGGCTAATTCGAAAAAACCTGGCCAAAATCTAAATCTGTAGCTATCAATGTGAAATTTGATGCACAGGTCACTAAAGTGTTGTAATAAACAGATAGTGTGTCAAATATTGTAAATAAAAATTTAAAAAATGGCGGATGCAAGATGGCAGCTGATAATGTAAAATTGTTATGATGGAGTGCTAATCATAGTAAATGTATTTAAGAATCAAAAATTTATATTTAAAAATTACGAAACCATTACATAAACTAACTAATTACCATAATTAATAATAAGAACCAAAACAAGATTTGTTCTTAATTAGAATCATATTCTCTCAGAGTCACTGGAATTGTTTTCTTCGGAATCGTTTGCACTTTCTGAAGGTGTTTCAATTTGCGGAGGCATTGGCAATAACAACTCTAAAACTTCACGACTAAATGATTTTCCTTTCCTCTTCGGGGGTTTTCGAAGGCTTGTTATGTATGGATCTGAAGATAACAGCAGCCTGTTGAAAACGTCTTCTAAAGTCTTTTCCCGCGAGCATTTTCTTGCAAAACCTTCTCTATATTTTTTTATTTCTTTATTTAAAGCCTCTTGGGCCTCTTCTGAAAGCTGGCCAATTGGTAAAATTGCCGACGCTATTACATCAGGACCATGAATTAATATTTTATGTACTGTGGTTGGCATACTGTACCACGAATACTTTTCAACAAAGAGTCGAGCTGTTGCCAAACAATAATTTTTAAACGTTTCTATGTTTATTTTATGTCCGCTTGATATAGTTTGTAAAATTACTTTAAATCGATTAATAATTTCTTCATCTATTCCTGTAAT
>JABXWE010026849.1:0-12781 GCA_014611495.1 Limonius californicus | reverse complement strand
CTAGCGTTAAAATTCCAAATATAGAATATTCTCAAATAATATCCCGGAATTTATTGCGGAATTTACAAGAAAATTCTTCCGGTCTCCATGCAATTCCAAAGTTGTTTCTCGCTATTTCAAACAGGTAAACATATTGATATTCGTCTCCCTAAATATAAATTAAATTAAATTTTCAATGTAATTCACTGTAAGAATCAAATATCTATCGTTAAAATTCCAAAAATAGAATATTCCCAAATAATACCATGGAATTTATTATGGAATTTACAAGAAAATTCTTCCGGTATCCGTGCAATTCCAACATTGTTTCTCACCGTTTCAAACAGATACACATACTGAAATGCGCCTCTCTAAATATAAGTTAAAAAATTTCCAAAATTCTAAAAAAATTTTCAACATATTCCACTCTAAGAATCAAATATCTAGCGTTAACATTCCAAATATATAATATTTCCAACTGATTCCCAGGAATTTATTATAGAATTTGCAAGAAAATTCTTCCAGTATCCATACAATTCCAAAGTTGTTTCTCGCTATTTCAAACAGGTAAGCATAATGAAATTCGCCTCTCTAAATATAAGTTAAAAAATTTCCAAAATTCTAAAACAATTTTCAATGTATTCCACTCTAAGAATCAAATATCTAGCGTTAAAGTTGCAAATATCCTGGAATTTATTATGGAATTTAAAAGAAAATTCTTCCGGTCTCCATGCAATTCCAAAATTGTTTCTCACTGTTTCAAGCAGATGCACATATTGAAATTTGCCTTTCTAAGTATAAGTTACATAATTTTCATTATTCTAAAACAATTTTCAAACGATATCCACAAGACAGAGCATGGAATTATGAGTCTTACATTTAAATGTTTTAAACAATTTAACATAACATAAAAATATATTGCAAACCGCTGCTTTCAATTCGCAACAGAAGTATATTAAAATTCTATCGCTGGAATTTCAAGATATATTTTTGCAATTTGCAATTAATTTCTCACTAATCATAAAAATTCAAAATAGCCATTATACTCTAAATTTCTTATAATTTTCGATACAGCATCCACAAGCTATATATCAGAATTTTCAGCATTATCGTATCGAGAAATATAAAACAATTTCCACACTTTCAACCAATACGCGTTCAAAACCAATTGTTTAAATTACAATCTTACAATTCCATTCCATTGTTTAAATTTCTCGTACAATTCTAGAGAAAATTTCAGAATTCTTAAACAATGCCTATTATAGGTACACAAAAATGCCAATGTTCGGTATTCGTACACTATTTCCTCAATCCTCAAATAATTCTCATACAATTTCAGGATAGGTTTCTTGAAATTTCTCAGATAATTCTAAAGAAAATTTCACAATTCTTAAACAATTCCCATATTTTTGTAATTGTATATAGAAGTCTAATTGCTACAAAAACCCTCACAATTAGGAATATATAAGATCCCACAACTGTTTATACAATACGTATAAAATTTTGCAATCCTTAAATAATTCCCACACTTTTGTAATAAAATATAGAATTCTCATTTCTACATAAATCCTCACAGTTCCTAACATACTAATTCTCGCTTTCCAACATTGCTTCCTAAATGTTTATATAGTTCGAATAATTTTTACTATACATACATGGAATTACATCTTTGTGTAATTCCCAAGTAATTGTATACTAACATTCGGTGCCATATGTATTCCCAAAATTCTTAATCAATTCTCATATAATTCCGGAAAATTCCTCTATACAATTCGTGAATAGTTTATTTACGCAATATTTAGAAATCCAAAATGTTCCAATTCAAAACATGCATGATATGCAGTTCCCAGAATTCTTGAACAATTTTCATACAATTCTCACAAGATTTCTCGTCGATTCAAGTTCCACAATTCCTAAAAATTTACAGAACTCCCAAAGTATCCCTAAATTCCCATGTCATCCTCATAATTTCTTACTTAGATTTCAAAACAGTTTCACCAGTTTCTTCGCATTTCAATTTCAAGTACTCCATGAAATTCCAAATATTGCTGAGTTCCAAAAATCCTAACCGATTCTCAAATTTCGGAGTTCTTAAATATTCTCGCAATATATAAAAAAACCTCATATATCCTAAAAGTATCCCATAATTCCTAAAAACTTACTCGACCACAATATACTCAATCTTTACAATCCGTTTGGAAAAATACTAACTCCTAAGAATTTCCGGACAATTCTCATACAATTATTGCACAAGGAACTTTCGAATTATTTGTAATTCTAATTTTTCCAATTTATAAAATAGCCGCCTACTGTTCAAAATTTTCCATAATTCAACAATAATTACTAATAATATTGAAAATTCCAATGTAATTTCTACAATTCTAAGAAAATTTCATACAATTCTGAACAATTCCTACAATTCTTAAATAATACTCATACAACACACATACAATAGATTTCGTAATTCTTATCTGTCAGATGACCTGATAAAATTCTCATGTAATTTTTAAGATGCATTTGGAAAATGCTTAATTGTAGTTACTGAGATTTCAAAAAAAATTAAATATAATGGTTGGGGAGAGACGTCAGCTCTGACAATGGATGGGATTGGAAACTAAACTGATGATTTGCAAAAATTCTGCTATGTAATTACACTTAAATACTAGTCAAACAGTTCTTGTACATCAAACCGTGGTTAGATAATGAAGATCTTAAATCATTCAGGGTCTAAAACTACTGGTCGGGGCTATTTTCATCCAACCCCGCTAATATTAATAAAGCAATCAGTTAGAGTCACAATTATTGTAACTAATTACAGGGGAAGTAACACAACCATAGACCTGTCACAGCAAAGCGATATCACCAAAGTACAGGAATTCATTATTTATTGCAGGACTGCCGGATCGCGTGCTTGTCGTTTACATTTGGGCCCCATTTGGCTATAGCCGATATCGGCTGAATTTTGCATGATGGATCGGTACAGCTACTTACTGGGGAAAAATCGTAACAGGGCAGGGAAATCGCAAATATCTGAATACAAATTATAATCGTGGTGGAAGCAGATAAGGTCGCAAAGATTAAGTCGGCGGGGTGCGTGCCCGATAAAGAGGGTGGAAATTCCGTGCCGAATCGTTCCGTGACAGGAATATGTAGTTTTATTGTAAAATCAACTAGATTTAATTACGTAAGTGAAAAAATAATTAAGTAAGTATGTTAATTTAATTACGCCATTCCGGCGTTTCCATTTTCATAATAGAAAAGGGATGGGGCTGTCTGCCCGTGTCTATTTCTGGTCAAGGTTCAAGGCTGGAACATGTCTGCGACCATGGGGATTATTTTGGTTATTTAAATACGCGATTTGCACGAATGCCCCATGTAATGGTGTATAAGAGTTGACATGAAAGCTCGCAAATGTGCACGAATTATTGGGCGATACAATCTTGGCAATAGTGGAAAAATTTCAGGCAATTACGTAAAAAAACAGTTAATTAAACTTAAAGACTTGATTTACACGAATGGATAAGAATTGGAAATAGGGTGGTTGCAAACTGCGTCAGCGGTAATCAAACAAACACAAGTTATAAGTTATATTATAACACTTATTATGGACTCGAATGCGAAACAAAAATTATTCGTGAAAGTAATGGAAAACATGCATTTGTAATCTGAAAGGAATTAATGTTAGAATTTGAGCAAGTCATGTCACACCCCGAAGTAAGTGCCGATGTCGGACTGGTTATTACCCTTTAGCAATTCGCAAATTAAATTCCGGGAAGAGTCAACGACATCAAAGTAGTTTACATACGGAAAAGGCAGCAGAACTGCTTATCTGGAAAATCATGGAAAGCCGGTTTGTTTGTCTTACATGAATTGTGATCAGAATACAACTTAAACGAAGTATATATTATGAAATAAGTAAATATATAACATGAATATTAAACAGAAAAACTAAGAAAATAGCAAGAAGTATAATACACGTCGGTTACAGCAACACTAAATATTTTAGAGCTGTAAAACGATCAAATAATTCCAGAAACATTCGGCCCTGTCACTAGTTCACAACGGTCACAGGTTCTACAACATTGTGTATATTAAGCAATAATTTCAACAAGACCTTTAAGACTTTTTCTTGAGCTAACCCGAAAAGTCATCTACAATAACAATGCGAATTTAATAAGACCTAACTATACTAACACCCCGTATATAAAAAAGTGTGACAACAGTATTTTTGGGAGTAATAAATAAAACTCTTACAGAATACGAATACAATATATTTTTGCAAATAAGTTTAATACTAGCGGGTTGTACATGGAATAACACCCTGTGTATTAAAAAATATAACAGAATAGCAGAATAATCTTTCCCCACCAAGAAACTGAGTATTCGTTGCTTACATATTATAAACACTCCGTACGTGAACATCGAAGCTTCGTAAGTGTATTAGGTTTCGTGATTTCTTGAAGTAACGCAAAAACTAATTCGAAAATCTTTACAGAATACGAACTCCTTTCCCATCAAACAACTTTAATATACACTGGTAAAAGTGAAGCGCGTATATGAAATATTTTGCGAGGATATCCGAAACGTCTCACTAACCCAGAACGGCCGACGGTTTTAGGTACTCTCCGAGGTACTAGGATAGCGGCGTGTGAGCGTAGGTAGTATTAATACACGTCGGTTACAGCAACACTATATATTTCTATGAAAAACTTAAACAAGAGCTTTAAAACAATCACCCAAATAATTCCAGAAACATTCCGCCCTGTCACTAGTTAACAGTCGCAGGTTTTACAACATCCTGTATATTAACAAAGAAGTTTAACAAGACCGTTAACCCCTCCTTATTCTAGAGCTAACCCAAAAAGACATCTACAACAACAATGCAAATTAAAATACATCTTGATTAAACTAACACCCCGTATATAATAAAGCTTGACAACGGTATGTTTGGGAAAAATAATTAAATAAAACGTTTACAAGATATCTTCTATCAATAATTTTAATACAAGCTAGTTATACGTGGAATAATACTCTGTATATTCACAAATACATTTAGCAGAAGCTTCAGGTCTCGTGTTTTCTTGCAGTAACTTCAGAAACAATGCAACCAGCTTGTACAAAATAGGGAAATAATTTTTCCCCATTATAAGCTGGTTACATATTAATAATAAACACCCCGAACATTAACATAGAAGTTCATTAAGTGTTGTTCATTATGTTTCATGTTTTCTTGCATTAATTCGAAAAAGTATCAGAACTATTTGTACGAATTAGGAAAATTATCTTTCCCCAATAAGGAACTAAGTATATGTTGTTTGCACATTGTAATATTATAACAATAAACACCCTGTACATACATTCACACAGACGTTTAGTAAGCGCACTAGATTTTGGAGTTTCTTGCAGTAACTCGAGAAATATTCCGAACAGTTTGTACAAAATAAGGAAATAAACTTTCACCACAAATAAACTAAATATACGCTGGTTATTAATAATAAACACTCCGTATATGAACATAGAAATTTAGCATACTGAGGCAAAAGTAAAGTACAGTGCGCAAATGAAATGTCTTGAGGGGATACTTTTAGGTACTCTCCGAGTTACCAGGGTAGCAGTGTGTGAGTGATCCAAGTAGTGACCGTTGCTTAAATTTAAATACTGTTTGACTTGCATTTGTCTGTTACGTTGCATCCCATACATACTGGTTACACCAATATTATAATAATCTGTACATTAATCAAGAAGTTTAGTAGAAGCATTTGACAGTGAGGCTATATAAATAACACGCTGTATTTTAAGAATCGCGTTCTTAAAAATAATATATTTATTAATTATTTATAGACAACACGAACGCGTTTTCTTATAACGTACACACACACAAATTATCTACACAAAAAAAAGCCGGTACCGGCAGAAAAAAACACAATAATTTCACACCATGCGACTTTCAAATTGTTACGTTAACGTTATCTAATATTGAGACCAACATCTCCGCCGCCATTATGGGTCGTTTACACGACCGTAATAAACATGCACCTTAATACGTAATTAGCGCCGAATTTAACAGTCGCCGGGATCTCAGACAATTTCGTCGGACTCGGAAAGAGACATCACGCTACGTCACACAAAGAAAGTCGTATTTGTAGAGTAATTATTAAAAGTTGTCGCACGAAAAGTACGTTAAAAAACCATTTATCATACACACCAACAAGGAGGTAAATACCAAAAGTTTTAACATACCCTATTTTAATAAACATGCATCTAAAGAAGACCCTGATTTAATATAATTTCTAAAGAACTTTTCTGAAGTATCCCCCTATTTCCTACTTTTTAGTTATGTATCTTAAGATAACATAACTTGGACCACTACTATTTTACCTTTAATCAATACACAAATATAAACGCTTATATATCCTATGTATGTGTCTCAAAGTTACTTTATAAAGACCACTTTGTGTGGTTTAGCTAACAACCAGTTTAGCTATAATTATTGGTAGCTGACGTGTGTGAAGGAAACAACATTGCATAGATCACAGACATCAAATGTAATCAACAATAATTGCAGGCTGGAACTGCTACCAAAAGCAAGTATTACTGGCAGCTCCAATTGATCAGTACTTCCATATCTCATAGAGGTGTCTCAAAGTTACGTTACATGGACCACTGACGTGTAGTTTAGCTAACAACCATTTTAGCTGTAACTATTATAGGCTGACGTGTTTGAAGGCAACATTGCATAGAGCACCGATATTTAATGTAATCAGCAATAATTGCAGGCTGGAACTGCTACCAAAAGTAATGGAAGTATTATTGCTAGCATTCCAATTGATTGGTACTTATATAAACTATAGAGGTATCTCAATGTTACGTTACAAGGACCACTGACGTGTAGTTTAGCTAACAACCATTTTAGCTAGAATTATTGGTAGCTGACCTGTTTGAAGGAAACATTGCATAGAACACCGTTATTTAATGTAATCAACAACAATTGCAGGCTGGAACTGCTACCAAAAGCAATGAAAGTATTGCTAGCAGTTCCAATTGATCAGTACTTCCTATCTCATAGAGGTGTCTCAAAGTTACGTTACATGGACCACCGATGTTTAGTTTAGCTAACAACCATTTTAGCTATAATCATTGGTAGCTGACGTGTTTGAAGGATACATTACATAGAGCACCGATATTTAATGTAATCAACAATAGCTGCAGGCTGCAACTGCTACCAAAAGCAATGAAAGT
Source organism: Limonius californicus (assembly GCA_014611495.1). NCBI lineage: Eukaryota > Metazoa > Arthropoda > Insecta > Coleoptera > Elateridae > Limonius > Limonius californicus. Next base: position 5,563 of record JABXWE010026849.1, on the reverse strand, counting down.
ATTGCTAGCAGTTCCCATTGATCAGTACTTCCATATCTCATAGAGGTTCTCAAAGTTACGTTACATGACCACTGACGTGTAGTTTAGCTAACAACCATTTTAGCTATAACTATTATAGGCTGACATGTTTGAAGGCAACATTGCATAGAGCACCGATATTTAATGTAATCAACAATAATTGCAGGCTGAACTGCTACCAAAAGCAATGACAGTGTTTGAAGGATACATTACATACAGCACCGATATTTAATGTAATCAACAATAATTGCAGGCTGGAACTGTTACCAAAAGCAATGAAAGTATTGCTAGCAGTTCCAATTTCAGTACTTCCATAGAGATTCTCAAAGTTACGTTACATGGACCACTGACGTGTAGTTTAGCTAACAACCATTTTAGCTATAATCATTGGTAGCTGACGTGTTTGAAGGATACATTACATAGAGCACCGATATTTAATGTAATCAACAATAATTGCAGGCTGGAACTGTTACCAAAAGCAATGAAAGTATTGCTAACAGTTCCAATTGATTGGTACTTCCATAAACTATAGAAATGTCTCAATATTACGTTACATGGACCACTGACGTGTAGTTTAGCTAACAACCATTTTATCTATAATTATTATTAGTAGCTGACGTCTTCAAAGGAAATAAGGCATTGATCACCGGTATTAGATATAATCAACAACAATTGCAGGCTGGAACTGCTCCCACAATTAATTCAATTTTCGCAAACAGTTTCAGTTGATTGGTACTTCCACATCCCAGAAACATAACTGAAAGTTACATTAGAAAAACTATTGTTGTGTAGTTCAGCTACTAAGCAACAGCTAGCGTGTTCAAGGAAACGTTACATGGTCCACTGCTATTAAATTCAATCAATAACAATTGTAGGCTGGAACTGCTACCAAAATCAATGAAGTATTTCAAGTAGTACCAATTGATTGTTACTTCCATATCCCATAGAGGTGTGTCCAAGTTACATTACAAGAACCACTGTTATGTGATTTAATTAACAATCAATTAATCGGTAGCTATCGTGTTTACAGTTCGAATTGATAACCTACGGACGTGCCTCAAAGATATGTTATATATACTGTCGTGCAACTACTGTAAACAGCCGATATTGACTTCTTACAAAGATTTTACGTGGGGCACGGTTACTAAATTAAATCTACAGTAAGCAGTTCCGACTGATTGATACTTCTACATCCATGCAAGTGCCTCAATGTTACAGGGACCACTATGGTGTAGTCTATCTACCAATCATTATGCACAGTTCACAGTAATCGTTAGCAGGTGTATCTTCAAATAACGTTGTATTTATACTGATTTGGAAATGGTAATTCAAGGTAAATGTAAACTAACTCCTGCTAAGTATTTAATTTAACATAACAATCCGAAGTCGTTCCTACTGGTTCGTACTTGTGTATTCCATGAAGATGTCTGAGAGTCACATTAAGAGCACAAGAGCTGTGAAAGTGTAATAACAACAGTCGTAGGCTGTTTATATTGTTTGAGGGTTGGTTGTGTTCTGATATTGTTACCTGGACTACCGATTTTTAATGAACAATTGTGTTGATTAGTATTTGCACAATCTATATAGTGTCGTTATAATAATGGCTATTACTGTATTATTTGCCTACCATTGTAGATACTTTACATTAATGGGAGCTGGAATGTCTCATAATAATGTTACATGAACCACGCATTTAAGCTAACAATAATTGTATTGTATTTGCACATTCTATGGAGTTGTGTCAATGTGGGCCATTACTGTGTAATTTACATGCGATTGTAGATACTTTATATTGATTTGAAGCTGGCGTGTCTGAAGATAACAATACATAGAGCTCTGCTATTAAATTTAATCACAACAATTAGAGGTAGTTTTTAATGAGTTGTACTTGTGTAATCCACGAAGGTGTCTCAAGGTTCCGTTAAGAGGGCTACAGCTGTGTAATTTAGCACACTACCACCGCTGACAATTCATATTGGCCGCTAGTTGGTGTGTCTCAAGATAATGTTACTAGGATGACTACTATCAAAATAACTCAACATTTACAGGCTGTTGATTGGCACCAGCTTATTCCATGAAGGTGTCTTAAGGCTTATGGGCTATTGTTGTGGTTGTTGCTGTTGCACTGTTGTTAAATTCGATGAACAATTGTTAGATGTAGTTCATGGTACCTGCATACACCACGATGGTGTCTCAAGCTTATAGTACGAGGGCATAGTAATTTAGCTAATAACTATAGGAGGCAATTTATGTCGATCAGTAAGTTGACTGAATATCGTTAATTTAGTCAGCAGTAATTATAGACAATTCCTAAAAATTGCAAATAGCGTATCTCACGGTTAGGTTACAAGGACCACTGCTATACGATTTGTCTTAAAACCATTGTAGACTGATCATGTTAATTGGCAGCTAGTGTTACCAACTGCTATTACGAGTATATGTAACCAGCAACTATTACACATAGTTTGTATTGATTGGTACTTCGTATCTTATTGAGGGGTTTCGATGTCAAGTTACAAGGACCAGTATTGTGTAATTTACCCAAGAGCCATCATTGAAGGCAGTTTATACTGATCTTTAAGTGGTGTGTCTCAAGATATCGTTACATGCATCACTGCTATTAAATTTAATCAAACTATTACACGCAAATCCCGATACACTGCTGTGTAATTAAGATAATAACTATTGAAGACAATTTACGCTGGTCGGCAACTGCTGTGTCTCCGAGAAGTTGTTATTACACTATACGCTACATGGACCACTGCTATTACATGCAGCCAACAATCACAAGTATGTACTTCAAAATCAATGGTACTTTCACATCTCTTAGAAGTGTCTCAAGGTTACGTTATGTGGGTCACAGTAATTTAAGTTTTGTAATTACCATTGAAAACATGTTATATCGATCGGTAGCTGGCGTGTCTCAAGATGAAGCCACGTGGACCACTGTTATTGAAACAATTTTTTATTCTTAGACCTGGACGAGTGTGGCTGGTTTGGAGTGAAAATGCGGAAAACACAATAATTTGTGTCAGATTCATCAGCTAAATATGTAAAAAAATACGAGTCGCTTCCATCCAAAAATTTACGATGTTGTCGTATTAAGACTGAGCGGCGGGATTAGAAACAGGGGCGATACAATAAAGAAATCCGAGCAAATCGCGTTAAATATACGTGTCTATGGGTCTATTTTTAAATGAGGTTGGAGAGATTCCAAGCGAACCTCTGATTCATAAATTGAGACATACGTTTCTCTTATTAGCTGTTCACACCTGTTGATATGCAAATATTGATATAAATAATCGCGCAATGTAGGAAAGTCAGACTGTTATTAGTAAGTACGAGAGTACGTGTATTGTTATTGTCATTACTAAGGTCGACAGGTTTTTGCGTACAGGCGGTGCGAATGAATATTGCAACGATAACGAGTTGGGCTGTCACGTATTATGTTCACAACAAATAATAAAAGATTACCGAGCTGAACCGGATCCCTAACAAAATGCAGCCATAAAACCATATCGAACAATTAAAAAATACTATGACTATTGGAGGAACAATGCAATTACTAGCGGATTGCGTAATGTTTGAAAAAATCTCAATGCCACCTAATTTTAGAATACAATAACGGTAGTGTAAGTACACATTGTGTTATTTAAAGTTTAAAAAAATACCACAGGATAATGTCTTAAGGCGTTTTATCAGCGAAGGTGTCTTACAGCAAATCAATCGCTTCAATGATTTATTCTCAATTTTCAAATTTAACTATTGCAAGTCCTACTGATTCCGTAGCCAGCCTGGCCTAGAAGTATCGAATTTCCTGTCAATAACTTCATTAGCAAATAAATTAGCATATAAAGAAAAAGAAATTAATATTGCACAATACAGCAATTTCATGGGAAAGTGTAAATGTCATTCACCCCGGTCTGACTGAAAAAACTTTGGCTTAAACGTCATACAGTGGGCAGTGAGCGACGAACTACCAATAGTTAAAAAGATTTAAATAAACTATTCTTGCATAAAAATAATTTTAGCGAAGCACACGCGCAACTATTAATATGCGAAACAAATCTTTGTTGTCTCTGCCCCCAATTGCAGCTTTAAATTTAACCGTGACCTTCATTTAGACCACTGGTAGCTTCGAAGACATTGGTAAAAGCAGAAGAAAGCTCAAAATTGCTTACCCAAAAAATAAATAGTTCATGGATTATACCATAAGGAAATTCTTGTTCAGCAAAAAACGAACCAAAGCACTGCTATTTCTAGCACCTACTAAACTATATATGTATTTATATATGTGTATATATATACCCCCCCCCCCCATTATAAAAATAGTTTAGGAACATTTGACACTATTAAAGAAGGTGGAAGGTGAATCAATTCGCAATTACATTCCAAAAATGGTAAATCTCCAAGCATGAGTCGGATTCTCCAATCACTTAATATAACACTAGATGGGAGGCGTCGAAACACATGATGATAAATCATACACATATTATAGTCGCGGGCTTCAAAAGGCTACATATGTATATATTATAATGGGTAAAAAATCCTCGTAATTGTTTATAAATAAAAAAGTCTACAAGGAACTGGCTCATCCCACAACTTTTACGTTACAAGTTACGTAATCCCAACAAACTTTCGTTGCGTGAGTTATACAGATAACACAAACACAAGAAAGAAACCCATGTTTTCAAACTTCAAATTGTTATTTAGTCAACTATTTAGTACTGCCGATATTGCCAAATAGAATTCAATAACTTGATTGCCTAGTGTTCAGGAATTAATGATGCCACTGTAGATCCTTAACCAGATAATACCAGAAAATTACTTTCCCTATTCAGTAAAATGGTTATGATATCTTGAAGAATTGACACTCAAGGTGACTGTTTGTAAGGATTTTTAAAATTAGAGTATATAATTTGATACTAAATACTGGTAAAGTATTGCCAATATTTTTAACTGGTAGTACTTGATGTCGCTAGATGTTCTTGATGAATATAACTTTGATACCAAATACTGGTAAAGAAAGCAGTTGGCAATACTTTAACGCTAAAGCTAAAGACATTGCCAATACTTTTAACTGGTAGTATTTGATGTCGCTAGATGATCTCCATGTATATAAATTTGATACCAAATACCAGTAAAGCCAATTGCCAATACTTTTAACTGGTAGTATTTGATGTCGCTAGATGATCTCCATGTATATAAATTTGGTACCAAATACCGGTAAAGCAATTGCCAATACTTTTAACTGGTAGTATTTGATGTCGCTAGATGATCTCCATGTGTATAAATTTGATACCAAATACTGCTCAAGCCATTGGCAACACTTTAACTGGTAGTATTTGATGTCGCTAGATGATCTCGATGTATATAAATTTGATACCAAATACCGGTAAAGAAATTGCCAATACTTTTAACTGGTAGTATTTGATGTCGCTAGAAGATCTCGATGTATATAAATTTGTTACAACATACTGCTAAAGCCAATGGCAACACTTTAACTGGTAGTATTTAATGTCGCTAGATGATTTCGATGTATATA
>JABXWE010026842.1:0-10371 GCA_014611495.1 Limonius californicus | reverse complement strand
CGAGAAAATATCGGATGATGTGGTATTACACGATTAGGGTATTTTTCTTCATAAAGACGCCTGGCTGCTAATGAATTACCGTTGGCAAGACCGTAACAAAAATGCATATCGCACATCTCACTATTTGCGTAATTCATTTTGAAAAACAAACCTAACAACTGTGAAATCGCTGTAAAGTAACGACTTTTATATGAAAAGTCAATGGCACTCTCGATAGAGTGATCCGACAAGTGATGATGCAGAAGAAACAAAAAAGTTTTATTTTCAATTGCATAATATTCAACGGCCTGTATCTCGGAAACGAGGCGTTTTAGGAAACATGTTTATATGAACTTTTATTCTTATTTTTATGCAAGAAATCTCACCCTGAATTTTTTCGCAATATTAATGATACACCCTGTATATGAAATGTGCTTTCATTTGATATATAATTTGCCCAGGTTTTTTTATTATATTCACACAAAACGTACGCTTGCTTGATCAGAAACGTTTAACAATTTGTCAAAAAACGGTGTATTTTATTTTGAAAAAAAATTTGTGTTTGCCGAATATAACCCTTCATAATTGTGAAAAGTTTTATGGTGGGTAAAAACTACACGCTTATGGGGAAATAATGCTCGAAATGTGACAGTCTACAATTTCGAAGCCCTTAATATTTCAAACCCCAAAATTTGTACTTTTACATGTCTCCATATACTGGCACTTATCCGTTACTTTTATTAAAATCGGCGATGTGAAGGTTCAAACATAAGTTGACTTGATATGGAATGACCCATCAATGAAAATCTTAATTGGCTCCTAGCTTATAATGGTGTTTTACGTACTTAAGGCTTTTTTTCTCAAGACGGCAGAATAAACCATTGACACTAACGTATTTATAAAGTGTTTGTGTACCATACTCATTGGTATGCCTATTTTTTACACTGTACGAGGATGATTTGACGGGACGTGAGACTCGAAATGAAAGACATGGGTTAGAGCATTAATTTCTTTTTTTATTTTTCAACATATTCTCCTCGTACATCAACACACTTGGACCAGCGACGCTGAAGTGCCATTATGCCTGTTTTGTAGTGATCTTCTTCAAGGCTGTCAAAACATTGCTCCGTTGCAGCAATTACTTCTTCGTCCGTCTTAAACTTCTTTCCGACAAGGAAAAGTTTGAGCTTCGGGAATAGGTGAAAGTCACTCGGAGCAAGATCTGGCTAGTAAGGTGGGTGGGGGATAACCTGGAAGCGAAGTTGATTCAATTTCTTACGAACAATGCGACTGGTATGGGAAGGCATGGTATGGCATTATCATGAGCACCTTTTTTCGAACCATTCCAGGTCTTTTTCAGCAATTGCTGCGTTTAGTTGGTCCAAAAGTGCAGCATAATATGGTACGTTGATGGGTTGGCCCTTTGTGAGATAATCGATGAGAAGTATCCACTTCGAATCTCAAACAATCGTAGCAATTACCTTCCCGGCCGATGAAAACGACTCGCCTTCTTTGGCGGAGGACTGCCATGATGTTTCCACTGTTGAGATTGGCGTTTTGATTCGGGAATGTAGTGATGAATCCAAGTTTCATCTACCGTAACAAAGCGGCACAAAAAATCAACCCGATTCTTGTTAAACAGCTTCAAATTGTCGCTTGATGTTCGGATTCTTTTTCGTTTTTGATCAGCATTCAGCAAGCGCGGCACCCATCTTGCTGACAGCTTAGACATGCCTAATTCTACATGCAAAATGTGATGTAGGCGCTCAGTTGATACGCCTATGATCCTAGCTATCTCGTGAATTGTTATTCTTCGATCCTTCAAAACAATATCATGCACTTGATCGACTGTTTCCGGGGTTGTTACCGTTTTTGATGGTCCTGGTCGTTCATCATCTTCAATGCTCAAATCACCACGTTTAAATCGTGCAAACCAGCTACAAATCGTTGCTTACGAAGGGGCATTGTCACCCAATGTTTGCTGCGTATCGGCCAAAATTTCAGTAGTGTTTGGCTTCTTAAAAAACAAATATTGAATCGCACCACGAATAGCGTTTTTATCCATTTTAGGATTTTCCATTTAAGCGTCGTCTTTAAACCGTTGTAATTTCTTAACTGAACGCCACAGATCAACTAAACTTCACCTGTCAGTATAAAAAAGATGGCGGAACTCGAAAATGATGTTCATTTTAAGCGCTAGAGGGCACTAGTAGTCGAGTCTCACGTGCGGTCAAATCATCCTCGTATATTGATTATCAGATCAGAAGGAATTTGTATGTACAGAAAAAAAGTTATGGGACAATGATGCAAAATACAGTATCATAGAAATCAATCAATTGTTTATTTTAAGGGCAGACTGAAATGCAGACAAATTAGAGAATTTAAGTGACAGCATAATTTCATCTGGCTCTTGACATTCCTGTGCGGAACATAATTTTTGGTTACCATGAATAACATGTATGCCCAAAACACTATGGTGGTCCTTTAGAACTTACTACATGTCCTTGAGATACATAGATCAAGGACTTCTAGAAGCTACTTTATTTTAAATCATGGTTCTATAACGTTGTTTTTTTACATTTCTTATGATCAGAAAATTATTATACAATATTAAAAATGTGTTAAGGATACCCTAGAGATATTGAAATTTGCTTTGAAATTACTATACGTAAAATTTCCCTGTTCTCAAGTTTATTTTACATTAGCGGTGTTCTTTTTTGTATATCCCGAAGGTTTTAGTACTGTATTTTTATTATTATTATTAACATAATTTTTATTTTATATTTTTTGTTATGGAAACAAACAGAGAATCTTTAACAGTATGGTAAAAGCAGGATAGGCTAAAGAGAAATGTTTTGTTTGGTCGGGTAACGGAGGGTCGTAGAATAAGATTGCCTTACGTTTTGGCTGTAACACTACTCTTTATGTTTGTATGCTTTTTATATTTGCGTTGATCCCTTCTATTTATATTAGGATTCATATTTTTGAAACTATAATTTAACTCATCTGATTATGATTTAGCAAACTGGGGCGCAAACAGGTTTCCTGAACTTTAGAAACAAGCGTTTAGGAGAGTAGACGGCGAGTGTTCACTTAACCCATTTTATTAATTTCAAGTGGTAGTTCCAAGTTTTCACATAATATCTCGTGGCTACCCCATTTACTGAAGGGTAAATGCCTGAGAAACAATTACTGTCTCATTTAAAGCAGATTCCGCAGTCTCTTGATTCATTCCCGAACAAAAACTGCCTTGCTAGATCTTAAACGTAAGCGTAAGCTGAAGAGAAGAGGGAGCTGCTATACATCTTTCACTTAGGCGATTGAGTAATGGGAACCTCTTGTTTTTCCAAATAATTCTGTGTGTTACCGAGTCAGAGCTGGTTTTCAATAGAACTCATTCAACATTCATTCTAGGTTCGTTTTGCCGGCTAGAAGCGTAAATCCTATTTAGAAGTTTCTATATTTATATTCTATATTTAATATATTTTATTTATCTAAATATATTTACCCGCGCCCTTTCTCTCTTTCTGTCTGTGCACCTTCGTGAATGTTTTATTATCTAAAGAATTTAAAAGGTCAATAATTTGTAAAATAATTATTGTATGTTTATTTTGTTACGGGCCAAACGAGCTTTTTCGTCGGACAGCAGCAGGACAGATGGAAGTGCCTTCGGCTTAGCTTAGAGGAGTAGGGGTGATTCACGAGAAACGCTTAAAGGAAGGAAATCTATCCTAGTAGTATACAGGGTAAGTCGAAATTAATGGGCACCATGTTCCAGGTTACAGCTGAATGCAGGTTCTCGTAGGAGGACCGAGAAACCAGCAGTTTACGGGAACTCACCTTTGTTGTGCCTCGTCCTATATATAATGCTTACAAAGTTCATGCACAATACACAAAAATAAAAGATATGGTGAATTTTAAGTCAAATATAACTCTATTGCTTGAAATTGGTAACACGCATAGTGCTGTGTCCCTTGCTGTATGATTTCTCCAACTACCCGTCGAATAATCACACAACGCAGATTCTTTCTACACTATATTCGTTAATTCAAAATGTTTCAAAAACACAAGATAATACAAAAGGGTGCACTATGACAGTTAAAAAATTCACAACAATTATAGTAAAATTAAACAACGTCAAAATTCCAAGCGTCTCCAACACATAGTGCAAAAGATACAATGGAAACGGTAATTATTGTAGTTGAACACAAGTATGGGACGTTCAAACACAAGCGGTCGCCGCCTCTGGCTTACGATATTTACTTTACTAAACACACAGATCTGCCCAGCCAGTGACGTTTCAGTTAAGAGAAATTACACTTAACGATTAACAACTAATAGCAATTGGCGACTGAAGGTTGCTTTGCGTTACCTCAAGAATAGGGTCCAACTCTTTAAACCAATAAAATGAATATCGGAACAAGTTTTCACAGCAGCACGATTAACAATTTATACTTTAGTCTTCTTCATGTACGGAGTTGAGGGAGAGACACAATTTGGGGTGTTCCTAGATTTTTGCGAAGCAGACAAAAAATCACAGGCACGCTACTGAAGGCTGGATTACGATTGCATCAGCAATCGCCAAGACGTTTTTCGGGAAGCGGGAAATGTCGAGGGTTTTTGCCGTCAGCAACGAAATAGGGTTCGGACTTAATCCGCACAAGCGACAAACAAATTCGCAATAAATTACTATCAAGGGTTAAATCCAGTATGTTTCTTAAATCAGACACCTGTCGATGGTTCTGTTCATCCCACGGTGATAACAGCGATACGAAAATTCACGCTATGGACACCCATGGAATCCCAAGTCGCCTTCACAGTACCTGTTGTCGGTGCTGAGGTCTTAGCAAGCTACCGGGTCGAAAGGAGATCTTAAGTCGACTGCCGAGAAAACGAAATGTCCAACAGCTGGAAGATTTCACCATTTTACGAAATATGTTGCAAGAATTCTACAACAATTAACACGTAGGGCTCCCCCCAGGGCAGGAAATTCCCAGCAAACGTTCACAGTCAAGTGCGTAGACGAAATATTCATCGGCATTTCTCTAGGAGTCTAGGATACCCAAAAAAAATGGTCCACTAAACTGTATTCGGGAAATAATAAGACAGTAATCGGCTGTAGAGCGGCCAATAAAATAAGACTTTAAGCCGTAAGAAGCGGCAAAATCAAACGAACGTATCAATTTCTAGGTCTCCTATATACCCACCTGGGCGATAGAACACAAGATTTGTAAGGGCAGTTCTACATATTTATATTTACATTAAGTAATTCAGAATTAATTTTAATTTAAGATTTATTTTGTGTTTAACATGAAGAACAATACAGTCTTGTACTACTTTTAAGGTATGCTGAATTTATTAATTTATTAATCATACCTCCAAGTGGCTTGGTACTACGCAATCGTTTTGTATTAGAAACTGGAAATGTTTTGAACGTGTACGTAAATATAATATAATTGCTATTCCCTTATTTTACTTATCCTCTTCATAATGCTTAAAGTAAAATTGGTTCTACTCGAAAGGCAGACAACGTAAGTACCTACGACTAATCTATAAAGGATTTAGAAGATTCTTGTACAATTCCATTTTTTTTTCTTTTTGTTTATGGATTTCTTTGAACAAATGCCACAAGAATTTAACGGTCACCTTTTACCTGAAAAAGATTATCTCTATTGTTAGCATTAAGAGGGTTGTATTTTGACTCTTAAACAAACGTAAACAGTTAATATGATTTATTGTATTATGGGTTCACGAACAATATTTATGTTTTTGTTACTACTTTATTACTCATTTTTGTAAGTAATTGAGAAATTAACAATAATAATATTTAGAATTAAGTTGTAAATAATTTTAGTAGTAATTACAGGACAATAAGATATTCGGTCAGTAGCTAAAATGACGGATATTTTTAAATCCAATTGCAATATAGTTACTCACAACTGTATGTGCAACTATTACGAACTTACTTTGGTTATCTTTTAGCAGGGATTTACAAGTATCTTTCTGTTAACTTTTAGAACCTGTTATACAGCATGTATCCAAAACCTACCCACTACACTTGAAAGTTAGTCAAAAGTCGACCTTTTAGGTTGCGATAAAGTTAACTATTTAGAATAACGTTGTGGGCAATCAATGTTAACTTTGGTTATGTGGGCTATTATTATTAGCCCGCAACATACCACTGTTGAGCAAGGGTCTCCCCATCTTAAAAACTACCTTTGCTGTTGTTTATTCCACATTTTAGTGAGGGGGGGTTGTTGATCTGTTCTTTAATCATAATAGTGATCAATCTTCGTGGGACAGATGCGCCATGTTAATTAATAACAAAATTTTTCGTGTATATCAATATGTATATAAAAAACTCATAAAAAACTTTTGAATTGAACATTTTCTTATAAAATGCATATTAACGACAGCAAATCAGTGTCTCTATACTTTTAACTCTCTCTGTGTATTGTGATGAATTTTGATTCGTTAGTTTGGTTAATTTTTTTTTAAAGGATACTCGTGCATTATTATCGTGCCTTGGAATTCGGTTTCTTTCTGATCAATAATAAAGGGCAGACCATAACGCAGATAACTTCTTGCTTGGTTGGAAACACTGCCAAACTCGTATTTTAATATAAACCTATGACAAAAAGAATTATTGTTAAATATTCTTATTTAAAAGCTTATATATATGTAAAGATACACATGTAGAAAGATAATATAAATTGCCTCGAACTCAATTTTAAGCTTAGCTCTGATATTTATTAAGCCACGAAGGAATTTGCTGCATTATCGGAACAATTAGTGGAAATGTGTTTTGGACATTCGTGAAGTACAGAGTGTGTTTAAGAGGTTGAATTTGGATTTGTATAATGTGTTTATAAAGTCAAAACTTGTTTGGAAAGTGACCCCGTTAAATTATGAACATTTTTATATTTATTATTTACCTGTCAAAATAAGAATTTCAATTTTGTAATTTTATTCAAGTATCCTTTGACTATATTTGTTTAATTTTAGCATCGTTGTTAAGGAGATTTTGTCCGTTGTAAAGGAGTTTTGTTGATAAAACAATGTAACGAGAGCATTTTTGTAATTACGTGAGAGTACACGCATTTTTTATGTTCTTGAAATTTAAAATTAACTTATTTTGTTTATTATAATAAAATACGTCTGTTAAAATTATAAACGAGTTTCTTTAAATAAAGAGTGAGCTAGTTAAACTTACAAAGGTAAATTTCGAGAAATTTGAATCCAAGTCGAAGTTTGAAGAATTGGCGGCTGCACGTCGGAGTTTTGGGACGCTACTGCATCGCTACCTGAGGGCTGTTTTGAAGGTCAACGTCCAACCTAAAAATATTTACATATGGATGAAGATACTGCTCAATAAGGTAAACCAAACATTACATACCTATGCAGGAAAATACGAGGGCATCAGAGGACAGAAGAAAACACCACCAAATAATTTTTAAAACTGTTTGAAATTTGTTTAAGAGTTTATAAGGCATTTATAGGTTAATACGCATAATTTGGTTATACATTTTATATGTCCATTTTCTCATAGAATTCCAAAACGTTAAGGACTGACTTCTGTGACGTAGTAATCATGCTCAAGAGCTATACCGTGGTATATTTTTAAGCTAATATTTGGAGGCAAGTTTTTAATTTGTCACCTGGCGCCCAATTATTATTATTTATTACAGTCTTCATTCAAATGATAAATAGGATTGCAGTATGCAAGAAAATTTAATCAATTACTAATAATCTTATTTATCTATTTTTCTTCCTCCTTAATTATTAATTATTTATATAACAAAATATATATATATTGCCGTGTATTTTTATTTAATAATAATTATTTAATAATAAAGTAATTTTGTTGGGCGCCAATTTGAGTTTTCTCAAATTAAATAACATAAATTAATATTCCAGCATCTAAATAGACTCTCAAAACTCAAGGTAATATGTTTCGTGGCTTCACTGATTTAGATAGCTACTTGTAAAGCAATTAAAATACATGATCTTATGAAAACAAACTTAATTTTAAACTTATCTTTTTACTGCGTCACTCTGACCATACTGTAGACACCACCTCTTCTAAAATACCGCAACATCTGCATATATCCGCTTGACGGCCTCGTTGTCTAGACTGGAATCAGTTGGTTTTGAATATGACAGCACCAAGTTCTCTTTATCCAAAGGTTTGTGAATTTAAATCATTAAATCACAGAAGCACTGTAATTGTTCACTTGAATGTCTGAATTTATTAAGGTAAGTCCATTAATTCTGTTTTAATATCTTTGAATTATAATTTCTTTTTATAAGTTATTATTAGTAAATTTCAATATTATTCCCTTATCTTTCCAGAAGAATTACACAAAAATAACACACTTCGATTGATGTAATCAAGGTAACTTCTTTTATTATTATTAAACACATACTGATCACAAATTACAATTTTAAAAACTGTTTGAAATTTTGTTTACAAATCACATAACCCAACTTAATTTTTTTATTTCAGGTTATGCCTCCTTTAATAATAAAATTTATATGAGCGCTTAATGTATTTACATACGCTTTGATCGATGGCCATAAAGGAACTGTTCAATTATTTTCATGCCAGAAACCTCTACATATTTCAACAAAAAAGCATCGTTACTATGCAACATCATGAAACAAGGACAAAATCAAAAATTTCTATCGAATTTCAACCAATCAAAATCAAGTACAAAAATTATCTAATTTGCACGAAAATCTTATAAACTAAAATAACTTTTTTATAAATAAATTTACATAAAAATGACTTTCATCATAGTGTTAATGACATTAAAATGAACATTATGATACCAAACAAGGCATAATTCTGCCAAAGTTACCAAATCAAATTAATTTAACAATATTCATTAAACAATTACATATTAAAATACATATTAATTTAAACAAATTATAACGCATGTTTATTTTTAACACATATATAACTCTAATCCTACATATTCTTCACCAAAGAATTGTTATAACATACTAAATACAAAATCTAACCTATAAACTCCAAAATTTGAATTCAAACACAAATATGATCAAATAAACAATCTAAATCAACAAAGAAACTTAATAAAAGCCTTCCTAGATATCATATACAACTTATTTAGCTAATATAAAACCATATTGCATCAAAATTTTATACATTTGAACGATAAACTTTTATAACTGTAATATTTGAGTTTTAGGGTTCTGATACAGTCCAAAATTACACACATCACCGTCTATAACGAGTATTAAGTCACATAGCAGGACTTCAAATAGCCAAACATAGCAAAAGCTCACATGGAGTTCATATTTCATATAACGAAGTATCGTCCGAAGGATCGAAAACACTTTTCACATAAAACAGGTTTATAAATACATTTTTAACTATAGTTATTCATTAATTGTTATAAATTATGACATAGTTAAACTATCTAGACTATATTTCAGGTGCAAAAATGGATTTTAGTTCCAATAAATATCCTTTTTAATACTTAACAGTCCTTCCGAAGGTATTTTAGTGTAGTATAAGGCATGATACAGACATATAACAAATAGTTAATAATAATTACATTAACTTCAATACTCAAATCATCAAGGCCAACTATATATATATATATACAAGGTGGTGAATTTTTCGATGCTCACTATTGGAATCTCGGAAATAGTAAGAGATACGAGGTGAGTTAAATTAGAGTAAAGTTGCACTTTTTTCTGGTGGTTTTTCTGGAATCTGAAAAGAAATCCTAGATATTTTTATTCGTGATTTATTATGAAAAAATCGAAAATTATTATCTTCCCTATTATTGAAGCTATTTCAATCAAACTTGGTAACTTTACGTTTTGGTCACTGTGAGCTGAATGACATTAACAGGATTTTTCTAGGTCTTTCATATTTCAAGCTGCGATAGTCAACTTCCTTATTTGCTATAGCTGCCATATTGGATTCTCACAATTAGATTTTCAAATTGGTAACCGGCATAACCCCTTCCTTTCAATGAACGTGTTAGTATTTGGAAATGTGAGTAAATCATTAATAAAATCGCGTTCGCTTTGATACACAATTGGAATAAAAGTAAAGTGAGAGATTGTATTGCTAATAGTCATTTACACACCTTAAATACTGAAAAACTTACATTGGTCTAATGATAATATAATATGACAAATTGAAAAACAGTATGATTATTTACATTGTTCAAAGTGCGCGCCGTTATATATGATGTAGAGGTTAGTCTTCAAATTCATTTCGTACTTTTTGGATAGTCTGCCTCGGAATGGAGTCTAAGGCATTTTCGATTTTGAGGCGAAGATGTCCGGTATTTTCTGTCAGGTATGCATACACAGCGTCTTTTACACTTGTGACGCCTTTATTCTTTACTACAT
>JABXWE010026839.1:0-20719 GCA_014611495.1 Limonius californicus | reverse complement strand
TATACATATCACAACTGATCTTGATTTAAGGTATTGTAGAATAACAATTTTCAAGCTCATGTAAGTATTTCTTAAAAATTCAACCAACTAGCATATAGGACTTTCAAGAAATATTTATATATAATATTATTAAAATTTCCAGTAAGGGCTATACAAATCACATTTGACTTTGATTTAAATAATTGTAGAACAAGAAAAATTCAAGGTCATATAAGTATTTCATAAAAATTCAAGCAATTAGAACATCAATATCAATGAAGAAATGTTGAAGTATTTTTACATATAACATAATATATTACTAAAATTTCCAGTACGGGCTACTCAAATGACATTTCACCTTGATATCAATTATTGTAGAATAGAAAAAATTCAAAATCATATAAGTATTATACAAATTCATTATAGCCACAACTGCTCTATACGGATTGAAAACCACTGCAATCACGAAAGCCAACAGAATGGCACTTCGCAGGATGGAAAAGAAAATACTCAAACTATTTCAACTAACCACAGGGGAAAAAACATTCCGACGGCACAAGGAATTCTAGAAGGGAAAACAATAAGGAAACGGCTCACCACATCAAGAATCAAATACTGGGCACATATCCTAAGAAGACCTGCCAACCATCCTGTATAGCAAGCGTATGCCATACAAACAGAAGAAAACATGCTACAAGTGGAATACATCATTGGAGAGGGACATCCAAAACAGCCGCATACCTAAACAGACATGGGAGGAATGGGCACGAAGAAAAGAGGATATCCGAAGAGAGGCAAGAAGAATCTACGCACTAATGGACGAATCAGATCAAGAATCGACTGAAGAAGAACAGGCTAACGGAGAAGAAGAAGAGGAAAGAGAGTGAGGAAGGGGAAAACAAAGGAGAAGAAACGAAACATGTACCAGTGGGAAATAAAACAATGGATATCTAGCTGTCAACTGCAGAGGAGAAGGTTAGGGAAAAGCAGGAAGTACAATCCAGAATCGAACTTCCAACTAAGTGGTAAAACAGTTGTAATCAGTGCGGTAAATATTAAGTAGTTAATTAGTCATTAGGCAACTAAGATCGGAGCAATCTGTTACCTTAAAACAATAGATAGATAAGAAATACGAAAAATGTAAAACTTGATACTAAAGTTATTAGGTTTAAAGGCATAATTGCATAACGGACAGTTTAAATAAGTTTGGGAGTAAATATTAAGTAGATTATTAGTTATTAGGAAACTAAGATAGGTGAAATCTGTAACCTTAGAACAATAGATAGATGTGAAATAAGAACAATGTGAAACTTTGATACCAAAGTTATTAGGCTCAAATGCATACTCGCATAACGGTAATCCAGGAGTAACCCTCGAGTCAGCTCCATGTCAGACGATGATGATGATGATGAATAGAAAAAATTGAAAATCATATAAGTATTCCCCGAAAATTCAACTAGTTAGAATAATAACGTATAGAACATTGAAGAAATGTTTATAAATTCATACATGTAACATAAAATATCATTCGATTATCCAGTAAGGATCATAAAAATCACATTTAACCTGGATTCAAATTACTGTAGAATAAAGAAATTTCAAGGTCACATAAATATTTCCTAACCATTAAAGCGATTAGAATGTCATATAGAACATTGACGAAACGCAATTCAGGGGGCAGGGAGTCCACTCAGGATGACCCAAAGAGCGGAAGACCTCTTAAAGCACGAACACAAGAAACCATAAAAAAAAGTTGAAAATTTGGTGTTGACTGATCGCCGAGTGACAGTTTCAGTTATCCTCCATGGGGATTTGGGAATGAGCAAGTTGTCAGCACGGTGGATTCCCAGGCTGCTCACTCCTGCACAAAAATTGTCTAGGGACAAATTTGCGAGGATAATTTCGCGGTTTTATCCCAAGATGAGAACTTCTTCTTTAAAATTGTAACTGGGGATGAGACCTGGGTACACCACTGGGACCCACCGACTAATCCAGAGTACATGGAATGGCTTCATAAGGGCTCTCCACTACCTAAGAAGGCAAAAGCGCAATTCTCATCGGGAGAAGTGATGACCGCAATTTTCTGGGATGCTGAAGGGATTTTATGGGTTCAGTAAATGCCAAAAGATCTACAATAACAGGGAATGTCTACAAAGAAACAATAATCAGTTTGAAAGCAACTATACGCGAAAAAAGACCTCACAATTTTGCTCAGAAAACGGTGCTTCTGCATGACAACTGCAGCTGCATAAAGCACGGATCTTTAAAGAAGCAATTGATGAATGCGGCTTTGAGGAATTACAACATCCATCGTACAGTCCCGACCTCGCCCCCTGTGACTATTACCTCTCTCCGAAACTCAGAACACAGTTCAGAGGGCGTCGCTTTTAGTCGAATAAGGACTTGAAAAACTCTGTGGTGTCGTATTTTGCAGAGTTACCAAATGGAATTTTTTTCGAAGACATAGCGTTATTAAAAAAACGTTGGAATAAGTGTGCAGCGTTAATGGTTCTTTTGCTGAAAAATAAAACTTTGTTCTCTAACTTGTTTCCTTCATACTTGGGAAGGTAATATAAAAAACTCCCCTAGTACATTTATAGTAACAGCTATACACATCACCTTCGATCCTAATTAGAATTCTTACAGAATCAACCCATTTCAAGGTTGTGTGAAGTTTCCTGAAAAACCCGACCACAACCAATTGAAATATCATAAATAACCATTAATATAGTATTGTTTTCTATTCGATGGTGGTTTTTAGCTACACATAATTATAATCGGAGTACTTCCTCTGAACTGCAGTGCACACAAATCCTTCAAAAATACAATATTACCCTCAGTTCCAATAAGGGCTCCTAATAATAATTAATTTTATGAGGTTCGTAAAATACTTTTTCTTCTACTGGGTGATACAATTTATACTAGTCTAAGTTTCTTGGAAGTGTGCCAACGAAAAGGCTAAAGTTGCATGGAGTTTGCAAAGCGTCGAAAATAATTCACTTAACACGTGACGGGGGACACTTTGATGATAACTTATTAAAACAGTTAAAATTATAATTTCGCATAAATGTCAGCTGAGATTATTACGCACCGAACAAACTTTGAATTCAATATTACAACATTCAGCGAATACCCATTTACAGTTTGTAGATTTTATGCATACAACGGCCAAACAAAATAAGACTTTCATACGTTTCCACAGTTGGAAACAGACGATACCGCAAATATAATTGCCAGATTTATTTATTGCATAATTTCACCAAATGCAGTTATAAATTACATGTAAATTAAAATTTACATTATTAATGCAAATTATGTGTTAAGATATTGTTGAAAATATGCAGCGATATCCGAGTACTTAGAAAAGACGAAAGGAATATATTGATTTGCCACACGCGTGTACGAAACTTAAGGCATAACTACCTTGACGATATAAACAGCATATTTTTGCCCTACAATTCAAAGATTTGGAAAATAATCGTGCACATGTAGGGTGTCCCACTCACAACGAAACAGCGGTGTTTTGTGACATTAAATCTCAATTCTCCGAAAACGCCTGAACGGATCAAACTAATTTACCAGGGGGGCATCTAATATGGCTATTTCTGTTCACCTTCCTGCAACCCCAAAATTGGAGTAATTTTCACCTTACAAATTTTAAATCATACGAGGTGTCGGAAGACATACTATTTGAAATTTTAATGAACTTACTTTACAATAGTCATTTTCTTTTGATTACATTCCAAGCATTCATTCCCGCGGGGATGCAGTTCAGAATTTCAGGGTAGTAAATGTTCGTATCCACACGGTAAGAAAGGTTTTCACATGCATCCACCATCAGAAATACTACAACTAATAAAAGAGAAGCATAGAATTAGACGAATGTCGCAAAACACCCCCCAACAACAATTAAAAATACAACTAATTAAACTAATCCGTAGTGAACTAGATGAATACAGAATTAAGTCTTACCAAAATTATATCAAAAAGCTAGAACCAGGCGACCCCACAATGTGACAAGCTACTAAGAGAATTCTTCGACAACCACAAGTAATTGGACCAATAAAACAAGGAAACATAACTATAACGAGCGATGAAGACACATGCAATACATTTGCGGATCAACTTGAGACTGTTTTCTCATCAACTCATAATAACGGAAATGTATCTGATTACGAAGTAAGACAATATCTACAACAACACGAGCTTAACCTAGGTGATGAAATCAAACCAACATCTCCATGGGAAATCGAAAAGCTAGCCATGAGCCTTAAGGTAAGAAAAGCACCAGGATATGTTCTTATCCCAAATACTGTAATTAAAAACCTCTCAACTAAAGGATATGCTTACTTAGCATCAGTGGTACATGCCTGTCTGCGACTCGGGTACTTTCCTGCTACCTGGAAACACGCACAAATATTAGTATTCCACAAACCTGGCAAAAGCAAGCACGCCCCATCAAGCTATAGGTCAATCAGTTTGCTCCTTTCATTGTCAAAGTTCTTGGAAAAAATTATAAATAGGTATTTACTTCAGAAACTACAACTAGATAATACAATCCCTACATTTCAATTTGGTTTTAGATCTCAACACTCTACCACACATCAATTGCAGTGAATTGTGGAATTTATAGAAAGAGGTTATGAAAACAAGGCGTACACCGTCGCAGCATTCGTAGATATTGCCCAGGCCTTTGACAAGGTCTGGACAGAAGGCCTACTATTCGAATTGCAACACATCGATATCTCTGACTACCTGATAAATATTATACGTTCATTGCTCACTCAGCGCACATTTTCTGTAAGAATCAACTCAACATTTTCAACAACCAGGCCTATCTATGCGGGTGTGCCACAGGGCTCCATATTGGGACCATTGTTATTCAACATCTATGTTGACGATATCCCTCGATTAGACAATACAACAATTGCTATGCACGCCGATGACATGGCATTACTCACCCAGAGCAACGACCTATTAGAAGCCTCAAACGAATTACAAAACAGCGTAAATACAATCTCGAATTGGATGGACAAATGGCACATATCTCTTAACCCAACAAAATGTGAAACTAAAATGTTTACTCTTCGCCGCCTTGCAGACCCAGCTAACATTGTTATAAACAATGAAGAAATATTATGGAACACACGGGATAGTGCAATTAAATACCCAGGAGTTTACCTAGATCGACAATTAACTTGGGGATTTCATACAAATCGTAAATTAAACGCAATCTATGCTAGATATGCTTTGCTTTACCCATTAATAAATAGGAAAAGCTCACTGCAAATAGAATGCACTATGCTCATCTATAAAGCAATCATTCGACCAGTAGCAATGTATGCATGCAGCATATGGGGTTCAGCTTCATCGACACACCTCAGGAAGATCCAGGTCTTGCAAAATAAAATATTACGAGTGGCCACGAACTCACCAGAAAAAAAGATATCAGCAACTACACACCGCACTAAACATTCAAACCATCGAGCAGTTCATCAGAAAAACCGCAAGAACATTTTTCAAAAATTTAAACAACTGTGTGGGAGCAACTCACTACAACCTAGGAGCAAGGCATATACACCAGCGCTTAAAACGTAAACTGACCCAAGATCTTCTTTCAACTGATGATAGTGATAGTGAATGAAAAATAGTGGTGTAATTCAATATTATAGCAATAACAATAGTGAACGGGTAAGCCAGTATGGTAATCCCGGTATGTCAATAGTGTTATCGAGGTCCTTAGTCACTCAAGCTCGGAATAGTTAAACCTCACAACAAGGTCTGTTTAATTTTTATTATTATTCCGAAAAACAACAAACTAAGTTTTAAATATACCTACTGGAAATGTTTAAATAAGCTTAGTCAAGATTTGTGATAAATGAAATATCTGTAATTTATTTGAATGATAATTTCCAGTGACACTTCAATTAACGTGCAAAATCGGCTTATTCTATATTTACTGGCGACCTATGAACAATATTTAATCGTAATTGCACTTCAGGTTAATGTTAAACTGAACACGTCCCAATTACAGAATACAGATTTCACGAGTAAGTTGCATAATCATCATAGCAGTTGCATATCTGCACGTGCGTTTTAGTAAAACTAATCATATTGGTTTCAATGTATTCGGAACCTTTTGCTCGCTCCAAAATTGATTGGATTTAAGTCCATCAGCTGAGTGAGCTTTGTTCCGAAAATGAAATTAGGCGGTTGGATGGTAGAACAAAGTACCATTTATATCATGCGTCGAAGCTGATAACGAGTTAACCCCGATACTTGGCTCCCATGAAATTCCTGTGCATCTAAACGGAGCATTAAAATGTTACCATCCGATAAGCTTCCCTTTCAAACTCGTTGCTGTAACATATTAGAGCACTCTATAACGCGTTTATCAGGATTGGGACACCGTAATTTGGCTGTGAGAAAGGTAAAAGTGTTAGATGAGATATGGTTCATAACCTCAGGCATTTTTCCTAATTTTACATGCAAATATAATCACACATGTTGTACGTTCGCCGCTATGCCCATGAAAATTTGACGATTATTTGGTAATTCATATTAAATAAATAAAATTACAAGTAATATTATTTGTGATAATAAAAATACAATCAAAATGCATTTGTTCTCCATACCGGAGCGGGAAGATTATGGAACAATTTTGTAATACAAATTTAATTTCTCCCTTCCACGATTTTAAAATTTACCTTTTCAAGAGAGTTTATTTCGTTTCACAACATTTTTACTATAACTTACTAAAGTTAATTTATCTAGATCAGATATATGATTCTCTCGCTATTATTGTCGATTGAGTTGCGACACATTTAAATCAGTTTTCCAAGAAAGCAGGGATGATAATAATTAGAAATTGTTGGTCTGTTGTAGACCATTTACTTTACATGGTTCTTGCAAAACAGCTGAAGTTCGCATTCCTAAGGGATGCGTAACTATTTCCTGTAGTTCACGAAACCTTAACTGAAGGATGCAAACAAACAGCTCTGTTACACGACTTTTACATCTCCTGGGTGTTGCAGTATGAATATACTAACGCTTCGCCCTTTCTTAAAGGTTTTACCATAAATGATATTGGCAAATATACAAACAGTGGGTCAAATGAATCTACCACATAAGTCGCAATACAACTTCAGAATAATACACGTTTATTATATTTGCCCAACATAATTCCTATAGATCTCGAATATTTGCTTCTGAATCACAAATTCCATAAAAGGGGTTAATGGTAAACTAAGTACAGAAGCGACTGATTTAGGGTAGTCGCGTAATTAAAAGCGTCGTTAGTACTATTTTAAAATTCACGTCTTTCAGCATATAAGGAGGAAGGTAATACCCTTGGGAGACCAATAGAAACTGCGTTTCATTTAACATGAAACTCCAAATTTTTGAAAAGTGGTTTGACAACTTTTCTATATTTATCGGGCCAACAGTGGAGGATGCCATACTTCTAATACAATTGGAGAGACGGCGGTTAAAATTTTTTTTTTTTTTTTTTATTATTACAACAACCTGTTCAGCAAATACATAGTTGCTATTCATGGTTTTGCTAAGTTAAACATAAATTATACAGAACAAGGACACTTAACTAAATATTTACAGTGATAATATTGTTAAATTTGATGATGGTATGATTCACATAATGGTTGATTATTTATGACTTTACATTTGAATAAAACTAAACTAGACTATCTTGGGGTAATCGACGTTTGAGTCTTATATGTATATTTTCTTTCCCCAGTTGATGAACTTGAGCACTTGGACACAGATGCAGATTTTTGAAAAACTTAGTGCACGTCTTTTTAATGAATTGTTCTATAGTTGGCTGATTAAATTCATATTGTATTTGTGTATTCCGAACAAACCACTCAGCATTTGTTATCATCCGTAGCACTTTGTTTTGGAATACTTGTATCTTTCGAATGTGTGTTTGTGATGCAGCGCTCCACACTGGACACGCGTACGTAAGGATAGGTCTTAAGATCAAGTTGTATATTAGCAAGCCACAATTTATTTTTAAAGAACTTTTCCGATTTATTATAAAGAATAACATACCAAGTCGAGAATATGCTTCATTTAACTTACGGTTTATATGGAATCCCCAGGAGAGCCTTTGATCAAGGTATACGCCTAAGTATTTCACCGCACTATCTGATGGATTCCATTTTATCACTTGGCCATTGATTATTAACTCAGCAGGTTTGGTGTATCGTTTCAGTGTAAATATCTTCGCCTCCGTCTTGGTTGGGTTGATTGTTATGCACCACTTTTCATACCATGTTAATAGCAGATTAATGCCATTTTGAAGCGTTGTAATGGCAGACTGCAAATTGTCGTTCTGTGCTATTAGGGCTGTATCGTCCGCAAACATGGCAAGTTGAATGTTCTTCGGTTCTTCTATGTCATAGGTAAATATGTTGAACAGGATAGGGCCCAAAACGGAACCCTGAGGTACACCAGCTCCGATATTTTTCCACGATGAGAGAGTTGAATGAATTCTTACAGCAAATTTTCGATCCGTTAGAAATGATACTAGGATTTTACACAGGTACGCTGGCAGTTTAATTTGAGATAGTTTTAGTATGAGACCATTTATCCACACCGTATCGAAGGCCTGTGCTACATCCAAAAATAGTATTGTTGTGTACTTTTTGTTTTCATAACCTTCCTCAATTTTTTGTGTGAGCCGAAGTAGTTGGTGTGTTGTTGAATGTTTGCTTCTGAAGCCGTACTGAAACGCTGGAAGTATGGAGTTCGCTGTTAAAAACTCAGTTAAGCGCGTTTGTATTGCTTTTTCTAATATCTTCGATAATGTTGGTAATAAGCTAATTGGTCTATAACTATCAGTATGTACAGGGTTTTTCTTAGGTTTGTTGAACAAGAGTATGTGGGCTTTTTTCCATTGTTCAGGAAAGTATCCTAAGCACATGCACGCATTAAAGGTTATTTTTAAATATACAAGGCATTTCTTCGACATATTTCTTAGTACGGTATTTGTTATCATATCATGGCCGGGAGCTTTCTTGGGCTGCAGCTTACTTATATAACTTTCCAATTCTGATGGTGAGAGGGGGTTGTCAAACTCTGTTTGCTCATGGTTAATATTTTTGACAGCTTCATTCGTTTGTTTAATAAATTCCTGATTAGCTATAGTTGGCTTAGTAGTGAAGGTACATTCCAATTTCTCAGCAAAAACTCTACATTTCTCTTGGTCTGTTTCATAATTTTTTCCATTTGCTGTTATAGTAGGCATTATTTGGGGCTTCTTCAATAATTTTCTGGTTGCCTGCCACATTGTACCATCATTCGGTTGTAGTTCTTGGAGGTAGGTTTGGTACTTATTAATTCTGTACTTGTCCATTTCTTTTCTTAGTTGGTGTGTGAGTCTATTTAGTTGCGCCTTAATCTGTGGATTACGTATTCTTTGCCATAGTCTTCGTATTTTATTTTTCTCTTTAATCATATTTAGTAGATGTTGCGGTACCTGATCATAAGTTGCACTGCCCTGTCTGTTAGTATGAGTTGTTGCTTTTCCAATCGAATTTTTAACTGCCTGGGTGAATTCTTCTATAGACTTATCTATGCTTGAGCTTGAATTTAAGTTTGTAGGGCACTTAATTTGATTGTCTATAACAGTGCGAAAGTCATCCCAGTTGATACGTCCCTTAATTAACCTAGGGATTTTGTCAATTACTTTTATACTTTGGTCGAAAGAGATGAGTACCGGCAGGTGATCAGAGTTAAGCTCAGTGACAACAACTTGACTAATACATCTGGTAACATTTTTGCACAATAAAATATCCAATATATCTGGTTGATGGTCTGCTCGAAATGGTACATACGTTGGTTCTGGAGGTGCTAGAACGAGGACCGCATCTTCAGCTGCATATTTTTGTAACATTGAGCCGCTCGGATTATTTGTACGACATCCCCACAATGTACTTTTGCTGTTTAGATCGCCGACCATTATTACTGGTTCATTAGTTGAGAACACTTCCCTTAGGTCCTGCTGGTTTAATTTCTTGTTAGGTTGTTTGTACGCACATAAGAGATTGATGTTGCTTTCATCGTTAAGTTTTATTTTGACTCCTATAACCTCTAGGCTTTGCAGATTTGGTAACAGTAGTGGTACTACATTAACTTTCTTTTTTATGATTATTGCTACGCCACCTGATGCTTTGTAGGTTTCTCTATCATTGCGATATATATTAAATCCCGGTATTGTAAATGGTACATTTTTTATTAGGTGTGTTTCACTTATGCATGCGATGTCTACTTGATAACGTGCCATGAATTCAATAAACATAGATCTTTGTTGTTTTATACCATTTGCATTAAAATTTGCAATTGTTAAATTAGGAATTATCTTCTGTTTATTTGGTAACATCGCCAATGAGGGTTGGAATTAAGGATACAATGAAATTTTTAATATAAGGAGCAATAAGTGTGATTATTTCTTGTATAAGTTTATTAAGTGGATTGAGGGTGTCAGTATTCGGTGTTGAGTTATCTACATTTAGTGTTGAGTTATTTGTTTCCTTACTCTGGGTGAAGATTGTCGGTAGCTTTGGCCAGGTTTTTGTTGATCTGAGATTTATGTCTGGTTTTGGAATTTGTTGGGCTTCAATGTTGTGTATCGACTGTCGTTGCTTTTGCTTCTCTAGTACTTTTGCTAGATACGGGCAGCCCCTGTAATTGGCTGAATGGTTCAGACCACAGTTCACGCACTGCGGAGCATCTTTGGGATTTTTAGGGCATTCGCTGTATAAGTGATCTCCAGTACATTTAACGCATCTTGGGTCCAGTGCACAATAATTCTTCGTATGACCGTAACGTTGGCATCTGTAACATTGCGGGATAGTTTTGGATTTGTGTCTTGGCTCAATTTCCACCATGCAGTAGCAGAGTTTTGTTATTTTAAATATATCTACTGAGTTACCTCCTTTGGGTAATTGAACTATTACTAATGGCATCGGTTTTTTATTTTTGAGCATACGCGTCACCTTAGTTACCTGTATGTTGTTATAGCCTAATGCATTTTCTATTTCTTCAGTGCTTATCGCCGGTGGTAAGTTACGAATGATAACTTCAAGGTCGTTGTTTTCTGGATCTTTATATGTGTGGTATTTAACACTATGATCAACATAGAACTTGGTTAACTGTCTATAATCTTCAATACTGGTAACGTTAATGCGTAAGAATACTCCTTTGTAGTTGGTTGAGAAATCTTGATTTTTAACGTTTTCTTTAATTTCTTTTATTACTTGTTGGAAGTTATTCGCATTGTGCAGGTATATAGGGGGGATTTTAATTTTAACTTGCGGGTTTTCCGTCATTAAATTGCCCTGCTCTTTAGGTGCTGTAATATTTTCTGGTAGGTAATATCTGTTTTGTTGTACTAGATTTGCATTGTCTAATAGATATTTCTTATTAGAGGGATTATCTACATCTGGTGAGTTTAATGATCGCTTGCCGTTTGACGATTGTTCCCGTTGGGTTTGCGAGAGTTGACCTTCAGTAATCACAATTACCTCTGGAGAAAGAGGAACGTGTTTGTCAATATCCATGCTTGTATTAGCTTGTTCGTTTTCTAAGATTATGCCATTATTATTTGCCGCTATTTTGATGGCGCGATTAACTTTTCTTTTGTCTGTAGGCTTTTTATTTACATATAGTTCGGTTGATAGTGAGCGTAAATAAGAAATATTGCTTACTTACAGGAAAAAGCGCCTATCGCTGGGCACAGGCCGCGCGATAGGATTGGTGTCGGTATCACTACTACTAAGACACTGTTTGTTGTTATTGTCACAGTATTAAAAATAGTTTAAAAATAGATTATTAAGTATACTCCACTAATCAACAAGTAACTTCTCGCACCGATTAAACGACCTCACTTGGCCGTGTCTCAATTCGATATCGGCGGTTAAAATATACACGTTGAAGTGATATGGCTTCCATTGCTGACATGCTGAAGAGATTTTACTTGATAATGGTATCATCAGCTCCTGCTGGACAACTTAGTCGTCGAAACACGTATTTCGGCGTTCTAAATAATGTGGTGGTTAGGGGCTTCTCTACAGTTCTGTACTTCTAATACATGATAATCATAACAATTACACGAAGAAAATAAGAATAAATTCAATTCATTATCATATACATTTCCCCTCATGGAAACCACAAGCTTCAACCCCTTGGGGTATCAGTTAAGTATTATATAAAGCACATTATAATAAAAACGTTAAGAAATTACAGATCCTTATTATAAATGAAGTCACTGCACAAAGAAGTAAATTTAGTAGAGAAATTCATTTCGACCAATGGTGCTTCAACTGTAAGTATGAATGGCATCAGAAGAGCTAGAACAAATATATGCTATTCGGAGGTTTTCAAAAACGTTGAGTTGGTACCACAAATGCATAAAACCACTGAAGCAATCTTAACTAGGCCACAAACTAACAAACTAACTAACAAACAAGAGAAAAACAATGCGACAAAAATAAACTTTCGGTTTCCAAATTCTCCACAACCATTCAGTTACACCGTGACCAAATTGTTTATATGTGCTAGATATGTTGTTGTAGTGATGTTGGGATAAATTCCAAAAGAGTACACGTGATACATTTAATGACCACTACTGTTACACAAATACAAAACTAAAAGGGAATGTATAGAAATCTTAGCCAGTAGTAAGTAGGAAAAGAAAACAAAGTGACGATAAAAGCAAGACTTGACAACAAAAATGCAGTCTTCAATATATTCCAGTAGAAAACTCCAACAAATAAAACATATAAAATTGGAAATAAAGAAGCTTCTTCTAATATCTATGTTGTAGATGGTGCTGATGCATATTATACATCTAAAATTGCCTTAGTTTAATCCAATTCTGTATAAGCTTCGTCTTTGATTTTTACTAAGATTAAAATATTTGATAGATTTCTACTTTTGTCTTCTGACTTAATAATCACAAAAAGAGTGTATAATACACTTCTTCATTTTTAAAACGCGGATTAGGTTTTACCCATAGCACCAGAGTAAATGCTCGGTGAAACAGAGCCACCCAATGACATGTCCTTTAAACCTTCTTCTTGTTCTCGTTCTTAATGTTTTTTCTTATTCTTCTATATTTCTTCTTCAGCCTATTTTTAAACCGACGAGCACAACACAGCATCGATTTGAATTAAATGATTCTGTAGAATTCTTAGCTTAGAGTATCATTAACTATTTGTATGTTGGATTGATTTTTTGGTCCTGATTTTAAAACTATAAACATATATGGTATTTCTTATGTTCTGCAATGATTTCAACGTGTTTGTAACTAAATAGTGAAAAATTTAGCATTAAAAATATATCATAATTTTTTAACTCTATGATAATAGAAACAACCATACAATTTTATAAAATAGAATTCTCCATTGAATGGCACTGAAAAAACTGTCGCTTGATATGATTAAGACTGTTAGGTAACGTTATAAAACTACATAAAAATTGTTTTCCTATCTTTAAGTATTTGCAAACGATGTGTACATATAATAATATACTGGTTTTTAAACATATAGATATTCAGACATCTGTAGGCTACCCACAACTCTTTCTTGATCGATTACCACAGTTCACTACAGACTTATGCTTTATTAAATATTCATTCAGTGCCTTGTCAGCAAGTCATTTTGCGTTGATAACCATCACAACGCAAACTGAATTTGAAAAGACAAATTGTTTGGACAGTGTAACTATTGTCACATTAAGTATTTATTCGAATCTATAACTATGCTTCAATCTTGTGACAAATATTTGTTATTTTGTTATTCGATTTATCCTAAAGGCCATTCACTGTTGGTCAATAATTAATTAGAGCTTTTATGTAAGTATTAAAGGAATATGATTTCGATTTGGTACTCAAAATGAAACACAATGAGTACTAAATTTCAAGGAAAAAATTGTTTTTCTATGTGGCATAATAGACTACATAATTGTAAATTAGGGCTTAATGTCAACTGCTGCACACCATACGAGTAGGTCCGATAAAACTCAAACCCTAGATGGACTTTCAGGTTTTCCTGCCAGATTTTTCTCGAAACGAAATTTCCATCCGCTGGAATCAATACAATTTCTCAGTTCACATGATGAGCAAGTGATGTGAAGAACATATCGCACAACACAACCGCTGAAATATTGGAAAAGCAGTCATCCTATCCATGATTTAACGCTTGTTGATGATTTAGTATGCATCAGTATTCTAACAAGGGTTTTCCATTTTCCAGTAGAATTTTTCATATATTTTCGTAAAGAAACGTCGAATACGATTACTACTTTGAAATTTCAGTCTCACGCATTTGTCTTTCGAGCGATCACGAAGCGTCGACGTCTTACGCACTTTCATTATTATTTATGGTAATTCTTAAACAATTTCTTAATTTAGCCGTATAATATCTAATTTATGTAAAACTCCTATGCGAAATAATTAGCACATACTGTTATAAATGAATCTACACATCTTTATATACAAATGAGCAAACTGAATAGAAGAAACATTTTATGGTAGGTTAATGCAAGCTACATATCACTCTTACTACAATACAGATCACACACATCGTTTTGTTTCATCTAAATACGTCAGAAGGCGTATTTTATTGATTCGATAATAGCCGGGTTTATATATATGATACAGACATCAGGATTGGATTAAGTGGGATAAGTTGGGTTCAAGCTCTGGGCGCCTCGCTAAAGACGACAGCCATTAAAGCAAACTGACTGATTTATTTTCAAACCTAAAAATTTATTTTGTAAACCCGGCAGCCTAGAATAAACAATATTGTTAGTTTCAGAAATTTAAATTACAGATGCCGAAATATTTCTGTTTCTACAAGAGTGTAATATTTTTGTAAGGGATTTCTAATACCGTTACAATAATTAAATAGTATACCTGGTGTATCTTCAGTTTTTATGATTACATTGCATTATTTTAGTATGCAAGAATACAATATTTCGGCAAGGAGAGAGACATTTTTATTTCTTCAACAGGGCAATATTTTTGATTATATTTATGATTCTAGCACTGTTACACTATTTGAATAGCGTATCTGGTTTATCCTTAGTTTTATATTGTTTCTTATGTTCATTTGATTGTGCCACTTCGTCTGAATTAAAGTAATATTTTAATTGCCGCTCCATAGGAATCAAAATTCTATTTTAATTGCCTTTCTTATATTGATTACAGTTTTCGTTATATTTTTTTTAAGATTGAGTTATGGGAGGCCAATTTCGCAAAGCCTTTGAAAGTTTCCCTTTGTAGGCTGAAATTGCCGATTAATGTTTTATCTGCGCCTGGCCCTGGACGCTTTCTGCGAATTTACGTGTCAAATTGTTCCGGGAGAAGTTTTACCATATTTCGTAATATAGTGTAACTTTTTTTTGCCAATGCGTTGCGTTTAGTTCTTCAGTCGGATTTAACAGCTTCTCCGACCGAGTCGGACATGTTTTTCGACTCCGTCGCTGGCGATAAGCGCCATAATCAAGTACTGCAGGGGCAACTTGGGTTTTCAATGGATGTCCATCGCGTGAATATCGTAACGCGGTTTTCACGGTGGGGTGAACAGAACCATCGACAAGTGTCGGATTTAAAGGAACACTCTGGAATGTTAACCCTGGAAAGGCAATTCATTGCGAAATTGCCGATCACCTTCGGCGGATTAATATCTAGCCCATTTCCTGTCCCTCTGGTAGTGCTGCTCTTGCAACGAACACATTGAAGTTTTGGCCCTTAAAGTTGACTCCATTCGATCCAAACTTCAAGGCCGTGCCTGTGGATTTTTCCTGCTTCTTAAGAACACCCCAAAATTGTGCCTGCCACTCTCTACTCCATTCACCGAAAGTCAAGGTAAAATAACTAGTTTTTATGTTGTAGAAAAAAAAAACGTTTTACGCGCTTCACTTTCAAAATTCAAGTGATTGAACCCTTTTTTTTTGACGCGACAAAAAGCGACCTTCAGTCGGCAATTGTCATTTTCTTTTCCTGTTAACTGTAAAAAGTAATTATAGATTGTATTATTCTTGTAAACTCAGACGCCACTGGCTGCCTAGAATTGGTTGAAGAATTTAGCCTTAAGCCAGGGGCGGCGAGCCTCCTTTTGAACATTCAATTAACCGTTTGTAGTATTGAACTATAATATCACCATTTGCTGTCATTTTTATATTGCCATTTATTTCCAATAGTTTAATTATATGTGGTTTGAAATTTATTACATTTTCTAGTTTTGTGTACGTTTTATCTATGTGTGCATGAACTTTGCAAGCTTTATAAACAGGAGGGAGGCACAATAAAGGTGAGTCCAATTCCCGTAAGCTGCTGGATTCTCGGTCTTCCACGAGAACCTGCAATCAGTTGTGATTTGGAAGGTGGCGCCCGTTAGTTTCCGACATACCCTGTACACAATTAGGAAGATTTCCTCCCTTAAGCGGTTTCCGTGAACCTCCCCTACTCCTCTGAGCTAAGCTGTAGGCCTTTTTCCACCTATCCTGTTGCGGGTCGACGAAAAAGCTCGTTTGGCCCGTAACATGGTACATTGCGTGATTTTAGCATATAGTAATACAATACTATGTTAAGGTGCGCTTAGAATGAATTATTTTGTGAGAGAATTCTAACACTGTTACACTAATTAAATAGTGTATCTGATTTATCTACCCACATAACCAAAGTTAACCTTGACTATTCACAACCTGATCATTTCTTAACTTGGAAATATGACCTACCTGGTGTAACTTAAAGACGTCCTTTGTGCATTCGTAGTAGTTACCAAAACTATAGTATCCGTAGCGTTCAATTTAAAGTTGAGAAATAATTATTTTAAATAACTAACTTTATCGCAACTAATAAGGTTGACTTCTGACTAACTTACAAGTGCACGTTATAGCTGCATATCTTTAAAATGACGTATAGTGGTTAGTTTTCGGTTACATGCTCTATAACCGGTTTTGAAAATTAACAAGAAATACTTGTAAATCCCCGCTGACAGATAATCATAGTAACTTCATAGCAGTTGCATATACCGTTGTGAATAACTCCATTGCAATTGAATTTTAAAATACTCGTCATTTTAGCTACTGACCGAATATCTTATTGCACTGTAACTAGTAAATAAATTATTTACAATGTGATTCTAAATGCAATGCTATTATTGTATAATTTCAATTTTTCAATTACTTATCTACAGAAATGAGTAACAAAATAGTAACAGAAACATAAATATTGTTCGTGAGCCCATAATGCAATAAATTACTAGCCTACTACTAAAAATACAACCTTCTTAGCTACCATAATGCTAACTATGGAGATAATCGTTTCTTAAGTAAAAGGTGACCGTTAAATTCTTGTGGCACTTATTTAAATACATCCCCAACTCAAAAGAAAGAAAGGAAATTTCGGAATATCCAAAAATATTCCAGAATGCTTATAGATCAGTCATAGGTACGGAACGACATTTACTTAAGCATTGTGAAAAGGATAAGAAAAATAAGGAATTAGCAATTCCATTACGGTTATTTAGTATTGTGGTTTTAATAACAAAATTTAACATGCTGATAAGTGATAACTATTCTATTTTATAAATGAAATTACAATAAATATTAAAACATGAATATGGAACAGTCCACAACGTAAACTATTAAGGAGTGTACCGTTGGACGGCATAAGACATGCACTGTATCTCCCTGGGGTTCTTTCTTAAGCCATTTGCATTTGTAAAGCATGGGCAATGGTCATACTCTTAAAAAAAGTAGCTTCCATTTTCAGTTACAATCCCAAATTTAGAGTGTAGATCCTTTCCAGTAATTATTAAGGTACGTGTTTCTTTTATACCATTAATTTTAATTGAATATTGATTATAATATGGAAGAAGAACGGCCAGTTGTAATTTTTGGCGAATCTCTTATTGATTCGTGGTAACTACGTTGGAAATGCAACTAGAAGAATCTGTTCAATGCTGGTGACACACCGTCATTATTGTTTTAGGTTGGATCGGTGCCCATAAAATGTTCGAGCTACAGGGATTGAATATAAACCGAGTAACCAATTTCGTTAATATAACTTCTTTTATAATTTCACTCACATTTACTTCGAATGTCTTGTATCTCTTCTTATATTTGATGCAGTTTATGCATTTTTGGACTTAATAATCATGGCATGTTATTTGCTTTAGATATTAAGGTTAAAATTGATACTTTTTGTGAGTACATAATTTGTTGTATTTAAATGATTTGTCTAATAATAAATAGCAATTGTTTGCAATGCATTTTTTATTTACTCATTCTATTAAATGATTAAATGATCATCTTAATTCATTAGGCTTGCCTTGCAGATACACCTACACGGAGTTTGTTGACAGAATAAGCAGTTAACTTTTAGTTATGTTTCTCAGTTGATTTATTTACCGTCAATATGATTATCCTTCAAAGATAACCTTCTTGGAATC
Organism: Limonius californicus; assembly: GCA_014611495.1. Lineage (NCBI taxonomy): Eukaryota > Metazoa > Arthropoda > Insecta > Coleoptera > Elateridae > Limonius > Limonius californicus. The sequence continues at coordinate 2,261 of JABXWE010026839.1, read as the reverse complement.
ATATAACGGTTAACCAGAGAATATAACTTTTGGGTTTGTTGGAGAGATGCCCAAAAGCCGACTTTCAAGGTTAACTTTTGGGTATGTTGATGAGGTACCCAAAGGATTACTTTCAAGGTTAGCTTTCGAGAAACTTTAACGGTTAACCAATAACTGATTTTCAAGGTTAGCTTTCGGACATCCTCTACGGTTAACCAAAAGATTACTTTCAAGATTAGCTTTCGGAAAACTTTTACAGTTAACCAATAACTGATTTTCAAGGTTAGCTTTCGAACATCCTTTACGGTTAACCAAAAGATGACTTTCAAGATTAACTTTCGGACAGCCTCTACGGTTAACCAAAAGATTACTTTCAAGGTTAGTTTTCGGAAAACTTTTACGGTTAACCAATAACTGATTTTCAAGGTTAACTTTCGAACATCCTTTACGGTTAACCAAAAGATGACTTTCAAGATTAACTTTCGGACATCCTCTACGGTTAACCAAAAGATTACTTTCAAGGTTAGCTTTCGGAAAACTTTTACGGTTAACCAATAACTGATTTTCAAGGTTAGCTTTCGAACATCCTTTACGTTTAACCAAAAGATGACTTTCAAGATTAACTTTCGGACAGCCTCTACGGGTAACCAAACGATTACTTTCAAGGTTAGCTTTCGGAAAACTTTTACGGTTAACCAATAACTGATTTTCAAGGTTAGCTTTCGAACATCCTTTACGGTTAACCAAAAGATGACTTTCAAGATTAACTTTCGGACATCCTCTACTGTTAACCAAAAGATTACTTTCAAGGTTAGTTTTCGGAAAACTTTTACGGTTAACCAATAACTGATTTTCAAGGTTAGCTTTCGAACATCCTATACGGTTAACCAAAAGATGACTTTCAAGATTAACTTTCGGACAACCTCTACGGTTAACCAGAAGATTACTTTCAAGGTTAGCTTTCGGAAAACTTTTACGGTTAACCAATAACTGATTTTCAAGGTTAGCTTTCGAACATCCTTTACGGTTAACCAAAAGATGACTTTCAAGATTAACTTTCGGACATCCTCTACGGTTAACCAAAAGATTACTTTTAAGATTAATTTTCGGACATCTTTTACGGTTAACCAGAAGATGACTTTCAGTGTTACCTTTTGGACATCTTCTACGGTTAACCTTCTAGCGAGCTTGAGGATGCTTTAGGGTTACTCTATGGTTAACTAATTTATAACATAGTTAACCTGCAGTAGAACGTTTGGTTGACTAATGGTGACTTTGTATTTTTGAGAGGTTCTAGATATTTTTTGGGTAACTTTGGATATGTGGATATAGTTTTATATTATTACATTGCGTTGTCTTAGTATGTATGAACACAATGTTCCATTAAGATGCATTTAGTGTGAAGTATTGTTGTTGCTTTGGTAGATTTTTTTATATTAAGGCGCTTCAACTTCAAGGCCATTGGCGCTTACGTAACAATGATTTTACAGTACGTGAGAGTTTAAAGTTGTTGTACAGTTTAGTGATCTTAAGATATTTTATTATTTAGGTATAATGTCCGGATCCGAAGACTTTCTGGAGTGTAGCTGGTATCCCGTATATTCTCTGAATAGTCTTCGGTGGATAGCGTACAGTTCACCACTATATGAGCTTAACATGTTGGGAAGATTGTAGGTCACTATAGTTTGATCGTTTATGAACGCTGTACCAGTGCCGGATTCGATTTCTGAAGCATCTGTGTATACAATTTTGTGGTCATGGTGCTTTTTGGGAATTTTTCTAAATAGTTGTTTAAACTGACTTGCGCCTTTGGGAGATAAATGTCATTTTTAAACCATTGCCAAAGACTAACTAATCAATAATTTCGGAAACTTGTTTTTCTGATAATTGATATTTAATTTTTTGATACAGCCTGTACACGGTTCACATAACATTTAAATAATATTTCATAACCGAAGGATTACATAAGAACTGCAATTGACCTATATAAACTGGATCGATAACTGCGGTATTTATGTGTCATGCTTAGAGTTTTTCGTCAAACTAGCTTCGATCAACTGCAGTAACTATATTTTCCATTCTATAAACATAGTTCCCTGTCCTAGCTCTGTTAAAGACAATCGTTTTCCTTTATAAAATGTATTGGAACGTTACACAAATATGAACTACTGATGAATATAGCTAAATTTCCTTTTTTCCCACTTGATAAAAACAATTATCATCCTATGACAGCTTAGTAATGAAAAAGCATATTCCAAGCCAAGAATGGTATTTAATGGTAC
>JABXWE010026834.1:0-20620 GCA_014611495.1 Limonius californicus | reverse complement strand
AACCCATAATTATTTTTGAGAAATAAAACTGAAGCAAGCGTGTCAGGTATATCTGATGTACACGTCTCGATTATTTTGTAAATCATGCTCATTTACTACCGGAATTCTATAAACTGTTAATTATACGCCAAACGTTAAAATCTAGTGGAGTGATATCGCAAACTTGTTGGTGGTTATGAGTTATGAGTGCACACCTCCTCTTCCAATCCAATCTTCTCCAAATACATTATTTCAATAATTTCTAACACTGTAACTGTAATGAGCAGGACAGTCCTTCACATTAGTATCAACGTTCAATAATAACCCTCGTAAAATATTTTGTAAGGAATCCAATTAACGTTCAGTTAAATTTTATTGGAAGACGTGTGGTCCAATAATGTACCGTGGAAGATGGCTTAGCGGTATAGGATTTACCTTTCATTCGGGAGGTGTCAGGTTTTTCGCTGTTTTTCTGGGTCATTTAAGGTAAATGCTAGGACAGTATCATCTACGAATTTCCATTATCCACATTTCCTGGTATTTCCAATCCTCCATTCCCGTGACTGGCTGAAGAGGGACTGAGGGTATCGGTGAGGTATCTGACTGACTCCTATAGCGTTCCGCCGCCGTATGGGGAATGAACCAACGTTGACTTTCCTTTGCTTCCAATAATGTGTTACCCACTATGCCACTCCCAACATTTTCAAAAAAAATTCTATGAAAATGATTAACACGTATCTATCCAGTATAGATTCTCTTATGCGGGTTATGCCTATTCGCTTCACCATTGTTTGAGAATTTTGCCTCATCCTTAAATAATAAACAATTTGAAAGATGTAAATCCGAAAAATATGGATTCTGCAAGAAAATTGTAATCTTCTCTGAGGATCATTTTTATGCAATTCCTGCACCGAAGTAAAGTAATAAGGATGAAATACATTTATTTTCAGAATTCTACTAATTGAAATTCTACTAATACCCACACTTGTGCTTAGATCCTTTTGTCTTACTGGGGATTCTCATTTACTGCCTCTAACACTGCTACTTCGTTTTCCATAATCCTAATCATTCTTTTTTGATTAATAAATTCAATTCATCTTCGCTTCTGAAACAAGTTTCAAGAAGCGTCTAAATATTTTTCAGGCGGTGGTCTTCTAGTTGGATAGCGCCTATTGTATAAATTGCGGACTGCTACCGCGTTTCCGCTGTATATTATTTGCAGTTTTTAAGTTTCCCGTATATCACTTTTACCGGAAAAAGCAGATATAGTATTAAAAACTTGCTATGACCGAGTTCGATTGTATCTATAATTCTAAAAGGCTCAGAAACATTGCTTTTGTAGGAAAAAGTAGGGAAAGAAATGTATAAAATATATCTCAAAATTGTTTTTCTCAATTCTTTTAAATACTTATATTGATAATAATTCTCCCTCTGCTACTTGCCGGAAACATTTCGTTTAGAAACTTCATTCTATTAATTCCATCTAACGGAAATCTGAAAGCCATTGAAATGTCCACAAATAGTTTTAAATTATTTTGTTTTACTTAACAAAGTCATTTTCCTTTTTTTAATATCTGACGTATCAACATACATATCGTATTTTACGTCTTTCTACAGTATATTATAAACTCCTAGAACGAACGTAATTAATAGCAACCGCTTTAAGTAGCTTATTTTTTAATATATAAGCAATTACATCACTTGCTACTTTTCCAGGGTCGCGAGAAACATTAATTTTAGCATTACTAGGTAAACTATGGCAGAAAAAATTAAGCACATCTGCTCCACATATTCCATGACCTAGAATGTCGACTTTTTATCGATGTGCGCTAAAACCATCATATTTACGCAAGCACGCTAAATAAGTATAACAAAAATATTTATGTTGGCGGATTACTAATGCTGTTCATGTGAAAAACAAACACCTCTATGGGTTCTGCATATATATTAGGTGCTTAAAATTTAACACAAAACAAAAGTGCATTACAAAGCAAACAGACCTTATAAACATTTTGTTATTCTTAGGTGTTTATTACTACGCTGTCGGGACAAATATTGTTTTCAAAACACTTGCCGATGTCCCACTGTAAAAATTTGTATAAAAACTTTTATAAAAGTTTTTATAAAAACCATTTTGACAGTGTGACAGCAAGCAGTTTTATACAAATGACGTCACGGTAAAATAGTTTTATGGTGTCTGTATTTTGATGACGTCACGTAAAATGTTTTTATACAAACTTCTGAAATAGAACCGTTCCTATAATTTGGATGAAAGCAAGCATTTGATTGGGCGTTAACGGCCCGCTTACCTTCTGGATATTTGAATTGCGGCGCGAAACCTTCCGCCAGTCTTCATCTTCATGTTTAAGTTCACTTTCCACCATTGAAAGCACACATCGACCACATCCTTGCTTTCGTTTCTTTAACCGCGGCCTGACCCACCATCTACGTTTATTTTTTTTACTTTTTGATTTTGGAAAAGTGCATATCCAATCAAACTTATTGTAAGCGCAGTTAACAGTAAATTTTGGTTAGGATTTAAACTTTCCATTGCATAAATTAAAACAGCAAAAACTTTAAGCGCCAACCACAATAAACGAATTTTAAACTCACTTTTCAGTGTTGCCTCAAACAGCTGATCAGGTTTGTATAAAAACTTTTGACCAAATACATTGACAGTGGGACATACCTTAAAAATATTTTTATGGTGCATGACGTTACACCGTTTGTATACAAATTTGTATAAAAAGTTTTTATACAAATTTTTACAGTGGGACATCGGCTTTACTACAAAGGAATCTTACGGAATTTTCCGACTACTAAGGAAGATATTCAACCCGTACTTTTTGTTTTTAGGCAAATATATCTGCCTAGAAACATATATTGTTAATTTACTGAATTACCGCGCTTATGATGAATGCGGAACTACCTAATTAATGTTTTCAGAATTTGAAGTGGTTTAAGTCAAAGCAAAAAAATTCTCCTCAAATCACATACATACCCTCACAAACAACAAAGATAATTTCTTCGACCGTAGCTGATGTTTAATTGTTTTTAGCTCTATACGTTTGTTTTAAATTTGTATTGCTTTACATAATCCAGGTTGGAAAGACATAGGGGACCTACAGTGTAACGTCGAATTCGAATAACCGAAACTCCTGAGAAGGGGTTTAGAATCAACATCTCAACCGGATTTGGAAATTATGTACGGTGGTTTGCAGTACATGTATTTTATTCGGTGCATGGTAACGCAGTAAGCTTTACGAAAGGTAGGCACATATATATATATTCTATCTGACAGCCTTAAAAGCACTATCAAGCTTCAAGACCTCATCCAGACTAGTCTGGTAATGTTACGAAGAACTAAATGACCCGATAGGGCAGAACACTGCGAGACTGCTCTGGGTTTTTGGTCACTGCAAGTTGGAAGGCAACGAAAAAGCAGATGAACTTGCGAGGCAAAGATCAACAGGGCCATACTACGGCCCTGAACTTGCATTGGAAATACTAAGAAATGCAATCCGTAGCTTTATCAGCGAATGGATTTGCACTCAACATATAACTTACTGGACCAACAGGTCAGAATTAACCTATGGCAAGCATCCATTAACAGACCTTGCAAAAACAGAGCCACAGAACTACTTATGTTAAGCAGGACACAACTTCCTCGCGGGCTTCCTTACAGGACATACGGTTGTAGAAGATCACCTCAGGAGGATTAATCAAATTCGATGGAGACTCCACGTGCGCACTCTACAGTGAGGAACCAGAAGCCACACGCATATTCTATGCAGATGTGATGGGCTGGGTGACGCATATTCGGGCAACCACACATGGAACCGGAAGACTTCAATACATATTCCGTGCGCCTCATGTAACTACAAGGATGAACACAATAAGCACATTAAGTGCTGAAGTGTCTCCGGAGCCAAAGGTAGACAGACCCAGAGGAGAAAAAAACAAACTGTCTGACTTGTCATCGAGAATAAGGAATATAAACGAGTATTATACAACGCGGGAACTACAAATTAGTTTCGAAAAAGCAGATCAGATGGTCATCAGAAAAAGGACACCCCAAATTTACATATGAAATAAACTAAAATATCGGGAGTCAATGAATTCAAATACTTTGGAGCAATATTCGGTAATATGGCTGAATAATAACAAAAATTAAAAGACGAATAGATAAAGGCAGAGCAATGATAAAAATGTTAAACGGCATATGGAGGGCTAAATATGTTATGAGAAAGATTGGAAAAAATCAGTAACAAATACATAAGACCAGAGATAGATGTTCTTGAAACGGTAATCCATAATATATTGTAAGAGGAACCAACATGGTACGGTCACATAAACAAAATGTCGGAGGATAGAAACAACTAGTTGAGCGAGGTAAGAGAGGAAGACGGAAACAATCGTGGAAGAAGAAAATGCAAGTTGCAATGCAAGAGAGAGGTTTACAAGAAAAGATATGGAATAATAGAAAACAATGGCAAAAAGGCTTAAAGAGGAAGCGACAACAGTCGTAGAAACTCGAAGAAGAAGAAGAAGAAGGTACTGTTGAGGAGTCGAGGAGGAGTTGAGGAGAGGAGTCGAATTCAAGTCACAATCGACGTTCTGCTCAGAAGGCGAACATCTTGTCATTTAAGCTACCACCGCACACATTGCCTTCGACACTATACTAATATTCTGACTAGTACACCAATAAATAATACGTGAAAGTAAATATATATATACATACTGTATATATATATATATATACACACGCACACACATACGTATATATATATATATGTATGTATATACGAGGTTTATACGACTGTCGTCGTTTCTCGCTTGTCAACTTCCATAATTTGTGGTCCTGCCAATCACCGTCTTACTCTTTAACATCTGTTCTGCAACTTTTGGGAGGTCTTCCCCGCTTTCTTCGTTCTACTGGGATCCATTACCAAACACTTTTAGGACATCTGCCCTTGTGCATTCTCTGGAGGTGGCCATACCATGTCAGTTTTTCACTTTCTATGGTATCTAAGATATTTCCTGCTACATTCACTATTTGTCGTATTGAGTAATATGTTGCAATCTCGATACTCGACAGTTCAATTTTCAGGGATATCAACCTCTCTTTCTGTCTCTTATTCAATTCCCACGTTTCAGCTCCATAGGTGCATATACTCTCTCGGATTGTCTTGTATATAATGGTTTTATTTTTTTTTGTTATATTGTCGCTCCATAGCAGTGAGTGTAGTTGACGGATCACTCCCTTCCCTTTCTTGTTTAGTTTTATCGTTGAAAGAAAGAGTAATTCATAAGTATTTAGAAGAAGTGCATTATTTTATTTTATTGGTTCCAAGTAAACTTATTAAAAACCACCTATTAATGAATGTAGTTTCAACAAGACGGAGCACTAGCTTATTATATTTTATTTAACCATTCGCCAATATTTGGATGAAGACTTTCCATAAACGGCCACCTAAATCTCCAGAACAAAAATTTTGGGACGCATCAAAATAGAGGTGCAGTTATTTCCCTAGAAATATACATATATTTAAGCAGATTTATTATCGACTATCGAACTAAACGAACATCTATTTGAGCTTTAATTACAATTAGAAATTTAAAATTGAGTTTGTAATAATGGAATAAATGCATTGTTGGTTATCAATACACAATTTTCCAGTTAATTATGTTTTCAGATCCATTTTATACCAAAAACATATAATTTACCTTTCAATTATTGTTAACATTGCTAGAATTTTTCTTTAGAACATTACGAAAATTAATTTCATTACGGCTCTTCATACTTTACCTATTCGTTTATTACTGAAGTATTCGTTTCTCGATGCCTACTTTCTCATCAGAAAAGCAATGAAACTTTCAAATGCGTCTATTTAACCTTTTAGTAAACTACTTGTTTTTTATTTCTCCACATCGCAAACGGTCAATTAGTGCAACTTTGATGGATTTTATGTAACAATCGGGATTCTCTGATCAGATTAGTGTGTTGAGTGTTATGTAAACTTAGACATATGTACTACGAGGTAATTAGGTACTATCAAGCGTACTAGCAAGCGTTTCCAATCGTGCTGTTTTAATGAGATAAAAGTTAGTTGAGTATCAGATTATTTGGTTCAAAAAAAGCATCGATATTACAGCAATCCACTTTTTTATTATGTGAATACGTCGTTACTGTTGTAGCATTCCCTATAAAATATATGTCTGTGGGAAAACTAAAAGCAATGTTGATAAAATCTAATATTTCTGTTCAAATTATACGTTGGTTTGTCGTTCGATATTTAATACTGTAACATCAACAATAATAAAAGTCTATTCAGGATTCTCTACAGAAATTCCATTCCTTCCAATAAAAATTGTACAGATGTTTCTATTCAACTGCTAAACAAATAAATAAATTAGTTTCCCCATAAATGTCTTGTTTCAGCGCAATTTACTTTTATGCGATTTCTTTAATTTAGATGTTTTGTGTGTGTGCCAGGTACCAGCAATATTAAATTCTAATCTAATTGGACCAAGTGGCTTTTAACGAGTAATTCTTATCGTATTACAAAAATACCACCAAACTATTATTTTATGTTTGTTATTATACGCATCTATTACGTGTAAAACAATTATTACATTTTTTCTAACAGGAAGGTTATAATTTGTTTAATATACCAACGCTATTGTTTAATTGCAGCTTAAAAATTAGAATATGAACTATAAGATATAATGTAATGTTATCCTTAATTGTAGAATCAATTCTATTAAGTTCAAGAAGAAATTTACCTAATTATACAGTCTTATCGTACTATCTTACCCATATAACGTTGGAACTATGGAACTATAGTTATATCGAAGAATGCTACGAATCTCATGGAACGCTCGAATGACAAACGAAGAAATACTTTACAGGATAGGCATTAGGCACACGACCCCAGCTAGAGCAATTAGTCAAGAAACATAAAACACAGTGCTTCTGTCATATTATGAGACACAGTAGATATGATATACCATGAGTAGCCTTACAAGGCAAAGTAGAAGGAAAACGAGGACAAGGCGGAGGATATCCTGGTTCAGAAACATCAAGGAATGGACCAACCACAATAAACATATAATCTTCCATACCACCCAGGAAAGACATAGATTTACTATAATGATCGCCAACATCACAGGATAGGGCGCTAGAAGAAGATCGTACTCTCTTGACCTAAGTTTGTTTTTGTAAGAAGAAGAAAGTGTGAGAATTTCAATATTAAAATTAACTTACTAATAAGCAGGAAAACAACAAACCAGTAACTAAGCTATTTAAAAAACAAATTTAAAAGTATGTATTCCAACATCTTCTTCTTCTTGTATCAGGACTTCATCCTGTTTTTCTACTTCCTACCTGTCTTGGGATTCCGACATCCAGCTCTCTGTCTATCTTTTAGAAGGTCTGAAGGTCTTCTGCTTTGTGGTTTTTGGTCTTTAGCCCATTTCGCATTTGTATCTATATGGATTCATCCTGTATATGTGCTCTTTCCACTGCCGTCTTCTATGTCTCGTCCATCGGACTATATTTTCTTCCCTTATGTTGCTACTTCTGATTTGATCTCGTGGGTTACCCCTTTTATTGTTCTTAACGTTTTCATATCTGCGTTCCTCATCAGTCTTTTGGTTTTGGAAGTTTCTGCGCGAGTTTCAGCTGTATACGTAAAAATTGGTTTTGTAAATCCTTTCTGAGATGTTTGCTGATTTAATGGAATTTGCTTTAACCTCCTCTATTAAGTATTTGAGGTAGTTGAATTTCATCACTTGTTCTATCAACTGTTCGCCAGCCATCAGTTTACATCCAACGTGGTCTTTCGATATTACCAGAAATTTAGTTTTCTCTATAGATATAATCAATAATCATGTTAAATTTTTAAGCAGTTCTTCTAAATTTGATTAAGAGATGTTGTAAGTCGTTTATGTCTTTACTATTAATGAAGCATTGTCTGCTGACAATGCTTCATTAATAGCATAGGAGTTCCAGAGATTTGCTTGTCAACTAAGCTACATAGATTCTTACGTTACTAATATACAGAATAAACCAGTTTTGTCATATGTATTTACAGTAACTGTCCGTAAAATAAAAACTAGAACCACAGCCATTTATTATAAAACAATTCAAAACAACTGGCATGGAATAAGCAAAATCAGGAACACTGTTCTTACGGTGGTGATGTTTTTTTATAGGATTGAGAATTTTATTATAAAATACAGCAAAAAAGACGATTGAGTGGGAAAGCTAGCCACAAATCATTAATTACTAAATTAATATAGCAGACAAATCTGTTTAAAAAAAATATAGTGGCATAGAAAATATCATTTGTGCCGGGTATTATATTGTTTCAAAATATTTCTACACGAATGGCGTAGACCTAAACGTCCAAGTAGTTTTAGATTTTGGCCTAAATTTTTACGATAGTAACTAAATTGTTAAGACTTCAAAAACGAGTAGAATCCCGTAAGTGTAAATGAAAATATTCAAAAGAAACGTTACACAACGAAATGCGTTGAGTTTATTAGTTATCAATTTCGGTTTGTGTATTCCAATTGAACTGATTATCTACATTTACACCTAAAATTTGACTTAATTCTATAGAAAATAAAAGCAATAAATTTTACCAAATGAAATACCAAAATCCGCAGGCATTCAATTTGTGGGATTGGACATAATTATATTAGTTTTATCAAGATTTATTACTAATTTAGTTGAATTAAACCAATCTACTGACGGCGATAATGCAATTTTATTTTTTTTAAGATTGTAAAGGCTAGCCTTATGGAATTAAATGCGTGTTCACATGGCTATCGCATTAGGTTTGTCATTCGTTAGTACATATTATAGTAAAGGGTCTAAGATCGGGCCCTGCGGCACTCCCAGATTGACAAGCATTCATTGCGTTAAAAGTATATTTGTACTCTACTTGTTAGGATAATCAAGACTCGCCTGATAAAAACAGACGCGTGTTGGCATAGCTAAGGTAATAGGTATGTCATTCGTTAGTACACAGTATAATAAAAGGTCTAAGTTCAAGCCCTGCAGCACTTCCAGATTGTATGTAGAGACATATAAGGTTATAAGTGTCTTTGTGCAGCATTTTTTCAGACGGCCAAGGCTGGCCTCATAAAAACAGATGCATGGTCACATGGCTATGGCATTATGCCTTTCGTTAGTACACAGTATAGTATATGCCTAGAATCGACCTCTGTGGCACTCCTAGATTGACTGTAGCCATAAAGACATTGATTGTGTTATAACTATATTCGTCTTGTATTTTTTTTAGGCTAGTAAAGACTGGCTTCGTAAAAACGGATGCGCGGTGACATGTCTACGACTTTAGGTTAATCATTCGTTAGTATACAGCATAGTAAAGCGCCTGGGATCGAGCACTGCGGCACTCCCAGATTTATTGTAGATGTAAAGGCATTGATTGGGATATAACTGTCTTTGTGTGGTATTTTTTAAGATAGTCAAGCCTGGCCTCATAGAAACAGATACATGGTCACATTGCTGTAGCATTAGGTATGTCATGCATTAGTACACGGCATAGTAAACAACCTAGGATCAAGCCCAACGACACTTCCAGATTGACTGTAGCCCTAAAGGTATTGATTTTATTATAACTGTCTTTGCACTGTATTTTTTAGGATGGTCAAGACTGGGCTTATAGAAACAGATGGTTATAGCATGCATTCCTAAGTATGTCATTCATTAGTACACAGTATAGTAAAGGCCTAAGATCGAGCCCTGCGGCACTCCCAGAACTTACTCTACGCTAGAACTGTGGATTTCCTTATGCCTGTCTTTATAGGGTATTTTTTTAGATGGTTAATACAGATGTATGCTCATATAGCTAAGGTATTAGCCGCCCAGTAATTGAATACCGACCCCCCATCTATGCCTCCCTTCCGCCCCATGTAGTAGAAAAAATTCGCAAATGCGAAAAATAAATTTTCTGTCGAATTTTCAAACTCGGCTTCCGATACCGCAGTATCCTAATCCACGAAAACCCAGGCATCACTCCCATCTACCACCGTCTTCAGAAACTGCAAAAATCCTACATCACCCGCACCTTAAACGGAAACAACCCCATAGCCCAAGCGTCCCTCCGAATTTCTCCTAAACGCAGGAACCGACTCCCCAGGAAACGCCGCCGCAAGCTCAAGCACCCCCAAACAGCCCTCCTATCAAGTCTATATCCAGATCTCACAGAGAACCTCCTCGAGCTTGTTGAAGCTACCCTCCTCACGATGTGCTGAGCGTTGTGAACCCCCGAACCATTACAGGCAACACTACACTCCTTTCAACTATTTCCCAGACACAAGAAGCAAAACTCCAACTCCACTACCACAAATCGAAGCAAGGACCCACAAGAAGGAAAGATGCCCTGGGCTGAAGAGGACCAAATCCTGGAACGACCAGCCCATATAATACATTAAGTTAGACAATAGGTAAAATATCATATCTTAAGTTTTTCTGAATAAACGTATCTAAATCATAAGGCATTAGGTATGCCATTCGTTAGTACACAGTGTAGTATTGGCCTAAGATCGAGCCCTGTGGCACTCCCAGATTGACAGTAGCCCTAAACGTATTCGTTTCGTTATAACTGTATTTCTACTATTTGTTTTACTTCAATTTATTTAACAGAATATCACAATCAACAATATCAAACTGTTTCGAGAGATAGCTATTTCCATTTGCGACAAATTCATTGTTGGTGAGATACCAAAATACATTTCCCAAATATCTGTAAAGCTGTAGCAAGCGTTTTTCTAAAACGGATACTTTATTGCTTTTGCGTATCAGTAAACAGATGCTGCAAAAGTAATAGCTGGCAGGTTACTCAGTTATACAATATGCCTAACACACAATAAATAACATTCTTGCATCAAATATATTTCGTAATTAGCTTGATTTGCTAATTACATGTTATCTTTTCCATCTGTCAACAGTGCATACGTTCGCGGTCAAGTACAAGAATTTCTTTCAAAAATAACTTTGATTTCGACTTGGTTTATGTAGGGATAAGACAAATTTAAAGAGATAGAATACTTATAAGCATCAAATAAGGGAACGAATAATTTATATGAAAATGGTGTGGGGATATATATGTGCTTGTGATTGACCATATGGACCCTTGAGGATATTGGTGGTGTGGTTGCGGATTAATAACTGCGCCAGTTCTGCGAATACTAATAGAACTTTCCCAGTTTTCTTCCTTAGAAAATATTAGCAAAATAAATACAAATTTAATTATGTTGGTGTTCGTATAGAATTCTATGATAATCTGCCAGTGGTGAAGGAGCCTATTCTGGTTTAGACGAACCATTCCTTCGTATAGCCTGGGTGGCTTTTATTATATATAATAAAAAATAATATTAATAGCTGCCAGTTGTCTGAAAGCTGAAACATTACATGCGGACATGTGTTGAAGCCATGGCCTGTGATCTTGTCAGTAGAGTTTTCGTTGACCATATGATGTGGCACACACAACATTGTCACCGTTATTCTCGTCGTACTCGAAAAACGGGTCACATTTTCATAACAATTATAAATTTTGCTCCACGGGAGAGCAATTTACAAGCAGAACAATAAAACAAATCACGCAATTCATTGCGTAGGTAGATAATGACCCCATGAATACTGCACCAGTTTCTAATGGGGACAGAACCCCTATGGATAGTTTTGAGAAGAACTTGTTCATCATGAAACGGCATTTCTCTGCCGAAGCGGAAAATAAAAGTTACATAATCTTTGGAGCCCCGCCAATAAAATTAGAAACGCATTTCGTAGTTTTTACACGTGAAATAAAAAAGAACAAACAAAGGCAAGGACGCATTATGAACTCTAAACAGAAATACTGTTTGATATTCCTGTGCTTTCAAACTCGAGTTACACAAAGCAGAAGCACGAACTGCCACAGCTGTTTGAATTCTGATGAGCACCGCTTCTATGTTCAGTACTAGCGCTACACATCCTGCTTTCAAAATTAATCAATCAGCTTGATACCTAAAGTTATATCGATATGTGTTTATCAACTAACAAGCTTTTAAGCGAGATGAAACGGGGCTGTATAAGCTGTATTCGTGAGTTCAAAATAACGAAAAAACATGTTTACGCTCGCAACCAATTATTAAGTTGTTTACGTATTGGAAAAATAGCTTACTTTTAAAAGAGTTTCAATTACTTAGGGCAATTATGATATATTTTCTTCAAAGAAGTTTCCTCGATTTTCTTTCTTTGGAAAACCATGGCAACGCCAAATGAGCCTTCTTTTTCGCGAACTTTGTACATCATTAAGCTTTTATTTGCAACCTGCCTCGGCTAATGAAAGTAGTATTGTAGCAGGCATTACATAATTGGGCTCAGCAAATATTATTTTTAATATTACATGAATATAGTAGCAGGAAGTTTTGAGCTTTTCTAAATCTTGTTTAATTAAATTGTATATCTGTTAGGTGTATAAATTTAATTTGGGTATAAAGGGTGTATATTTTGGCGATTCAAATATACGAGTCTGATTCATCATTTATTATCCCTGATATACAAGCACATAACTTAGACATTTGAAACAACTTTATTTCTTAACATAATCCCTAAAAGGTTAACACACTTAGGATATGATGCAGAGCTTGAATGCCTTTAGAAAGAAAAACTATTTGTTCTGCAGTGCCAACCACTCATTAGCAGCCATTACCTCTTCATCGGCTGAAAAATGAGTTCTCCGAAGATGTTTTTTTTTTATTGGGGAACAGGTGGAAGTTACTGGGGGCTAGTTATGGCGAATATAGGGGTTGTTCTAAAATTTTAAATCCAGCATTGTGGATAGCCGGCATAGAAACACAGCTCTTATGAGCGGGAGCGTTGTCTTGGTGGAAAGAACGCTGCGTTTCAATTTTCCACGGGTTTTTTTGCTTCATAGCCTCACGCACTTTTGGTATGAGTTTTTGGAACTTTCGTGGGAGGCGGGGAACCACATGCCGCCATTGCATACTTTGTCGTTTTGACTCTGGAACAAGTGATTAACCTAGGTTTCACTTGCAGTTGCAAATATTTCCAGCAATTCATCCAAATCCATGTCCATTAATCTCAAATTTCCCGCGGAAGTGAGAAACCTGGCCCGCTTTTGATCAGGTGACAACGTTTTCGGAATCCATCGTGCGCAGACTTTTTTGAGGCCCAATTCTTCGTGCAAAATTTTCTCAACGCTTCCAACGGAAAAACCACATGTCTCAGCAATATATTGAACCGTAATTCTTCTATCACGAGCCAAACTTCCTTCCTAATTTGAAATCCAGACACCGATTTTTAATTACCTAACATGGAGTCGTCATTACAAATTTCCTGCGGTGATGCCTTGTTAAAAAAGTATGTTATTGCAGCCTTTGTCTCGAATTTTTCCAATTGAAACAAGATCACCAGCGCACCCGTAATATTAAATGTATAACTTTTTTAAACAAGACGATATGCTGCTGAAACTCCGCATATAATAACGCCAATAACTGATTATTCTAGGAAATAAATTATTCATTTGTCGGTCAGTGCCTTTTATGTTAGGGACGATAATTGATGAACTATCTTCGTATATGAGTGAATTGTTGGTTTAAAGTACAACAAATAAAATCAACTTTTACCAGGTGCGCGCAACTAATTTTCGGGAATTTCGGCTCGCATCTTGACTTCGATGGTGAAGAAATACAGGGCAGAATGTTTTAAATCAGAAGGCGGATCGCCGAAATGCATGTTTGGGAACGGGGAGATGGGTTTTGTATCTAGTGGGTGTAGAATGCTTGTGTTTTGCAACCTTGGCATCTTAATGCTAAAAACCTTCTCCGAAATTTCTGTCGTTTGGATTCAACGTTAAACTGTAGGTTTCCCGTATTGCTTCATTAACGCTAAGGAGAAAGACGTGGTAGAAAAGATGCCGAAGCCTAAGAAGGCGAAAAAGGCTATTGCTGATGAATTATCTAATGGATAATGATATGGAAGTTAATAATCAACAAAGGGTTAAGCATTTGATTCAACTATTATCTATCCGAAAGCGCTCTCCATACCCTGGTCAACAGGATAGAACGCTGCCTACAAAACAAGGAAATCGCTTTAGGAGCCTTCCTTAACATACGGGGAGCTTTGATTATACGTTCTTTGAATCAATGATCCAAGCGATTAAGAGAAATGGTATTGACGACACCTCATGTACGTGAATAAGAATCATGCTACAAAGCCGACAAGTACAAGCCACATTATGCGGCGAAGAGACGGAGGTGTCGGTAACCAGGGGATGCCCACGAGGAGGGGTCCTCTTTACTTTGGAATCTGGTTATAAACGAACTCCTCACAAACCTGAATAGCGAAAGCTACGTTACCCTTGGTTATGCAGACGATATAGTCGTCTTTAGAATATAGAATAGAGGGTAAGCATGGCAATATACTTTCAGAAATAATGGAAATTGTTCTGGCTAAGGTCGAAACATGGTGTAACAAGAAAATCCTTACAGTAAATCCTGCAAAAACCAGCCGCTTACCATTCACTAGGAAGAGAAATCACGGAGGCATAAATCCTCCGGAACTCTTTGGAGAAACTTTACAAATCAAGGGGGAGGTCAAATACTTGGGTGTGATTCTAGACCCCATGTTGGCCTGGAACCAACATTTGCAAAAAACCACTAACAAGGCAAAAACAACTTTGATGATAGCAAGAAGAACCTTTGGAAATAAATGGGGATTTAAACAAAAAATGGTCCATTGACTTTATACAACGGTGATAACACCGACAATAACCTATGGTTCACTATTATGGTGGCCGAAGGTAAATCAAAGACAAACAATAAACCAGCTTCTTAGTGTTCAAAGACTGGCTTGTCTTTGTATAATTGGATCACTCAGAAGCACTCCAGCAGTAGCACTACAAGCTCTCCTGCAACGCACGGGAGCGTATCGCCTAAACTGCCCGGGTAATTGGAGAAACATCCAACACACATGGGGACACTCCAAAATAATAAATGTAATATCTGGCCCAAAATTAAAATTGGGACGGACTACATGTTAACAAAATACTTTGTTCACAAACCCTTCGAAGTACGGATAAGCCATGAAGAATGGGATCAAGAGGAACCACCAGACTTGCATAACAGTTTAGTGTCGTATTCAAACGGTTCACGCACGAGCAACGGAACCGGAGCTGGTGTATACGGCAGTAGAACAAGATATAGTACCTCCATATCTCTGGGCCAAACTGCCACAATATTCCAAGCTGAAACCTATGCAATTTTAGCAGTAATAGAAGAGAACATAAGAAGGGGCTATACAAACAAAACCATCTTTATTATCTCTGTCGGTCAGGCACTTTTGAAAGCACTGAATTCAAACCAGGTTAAGTCTAAACTTGTCTGGAACTGCCTTCGTAGTCTTGTAACACCGGCAAACTCTAACAAGGTAAAATTTGTGTGGGTGTCATGCCACTTAGGCATAAAAGATAATGAAAACGCAGATAAACTAACAAAACCAGGATCTGAAACACCGTTCACAGCGCCTGAACCTGTTTTCGGTCTAATTAAGCCGATAGTGAGAGGAGCAGTTAAAGAATGGATCGTAACCAAACATTCGGAACACTGGAAACTCTCACCTCGACGAAGACAAAGCAAGGCTATGATGGGCAACCACCCCCACCAGTTTAACCAAAATAGTACTACAACTCAGTCTGACTCAAATTGGAGTAGTCCTACCGGGGCCCTCGCACTTCAGACAACGCCTCCACAACATAGGGCTATTTAACAAAGATCCTATACGCAGGCTGTGTGGTGAGGAAGAGGAAACAGCCTCCCACATAATATTCCAATGCGAAGCCTCAGCTCGTAGACGATATCAAATCTTTGAGGGCACTAATCCCAACGAGATACAACCGCAAGCCAGTCTGATCAACAAACTCCTAGACCTGATGAAGGGGACGGATCTACTTGACAGCTACTAACGACAGAAGGGGATGCACAATAGGCCCAAGAAGCCGCAGTGTCAAAGGGCAGAAACAACCCTCCCCGTACAAACAATCTACAATCTACAATTATCTGCCCGTTTAATCAAGTGAAGGAGGTGTCCTCCCCCGGGTGAGTTACACTAAAGTACTTAATAGCAGCAACAGATTGGTGAGCCGTTTCTTTGTTTCATGTTTTCATATGTGGCGTCGCTTATTCGCGATCCTCGTCTGCCATTGGTGCATGCGCGGCTATATCCAACACTCCACCCCTAGGATAAGTATACAAAAGATGTGAAATTTTGTTTTTGCGGAACAATCTTGTTTATTAGTTGAATAAAAACGTTCAACAGAAACGCTCCTAATAAGCGATTAATGAAATTATGGGAATCTCTCGTCAAAAAGTATAATTAACTCATAATCTATATTTGAAACAAAAATGTGTTTTAAACGAGGTGTATTATACATGCAATTGCAAACTGATATTCTGCCTTTCATAATTAATGCACATGAATATGTAGGTACTTAAATATCCGTTGTTCTACATAAGTGTTTTCCCATATCGTTTAAATGAACTTCATTATTTATATTTCCTTTCTGATTCAACCAATAAACGTGTGCTGGGATAATTAAGGTTTCCCTATGCTTGCTTCATATGAAATTAATGTTCAGTCTTGCATGTAAAATCATTTCAGTCAATTTAAGCTAAAATTAGAGCTAGATGAATATGCTTTGATATCCGCGTTCCCATGCGCACAAACTTAATATAAAATGTAAAAATAAGCACTGCACATAGCAAGTGGTAAATATTAATCACTATTCTAAATGGTTATTTTAATTTTGTGTGCTCGTTTATGAAACCTTCCAGCCACGTTTACAATTAACTCCTGGGAACATGGAAATACAATTTTCATGTATTTAATTATTGATTTTTTCATAATAATAATAGTGTTAGGGGAATTGCCTTAGAATAATACAACATTTTGGTTAAATGCAGAACTGTTAAACATGTGGTTTATAAAATTATTTCTAGCTCTAAAAAGTAAATCTCAGTTTGTATAATTATCATAGAATATAGGTTTTTTAAATATGGAATTATAACAATATGTCGGATCTCTTATTTTGTTAACACGTTTAACTGTTACCGCTACGTTTAAGCATGTACTGCTACTTACTAGCTATATAATTAATTGGAATTTAAAAACAGGATACAGTTGCACTGGAATTACGTCATCGATATTCGGACAAAGTTCCCATACGTATTTGCGTGAACTCTTCATAAACTGCGTTTATTAAATTATATGGTATTGGATTATATGTTGCACACGTAACGAACTGTAACGGTTTTTTATAAAAAAAAGTTATATAATCTCATTGATTTCAGTTTCTTGTTTCTCAAATAATATAAGGTTATGTGTGTATTTTGGAGATTTCGATTAACAGCGACGCGGTTTTGTTACCTTATATTCCTTATAACCTCCTAACTCAGTAATTTAAAAATGCTATACAAGGTGTTTATAAATTGCAGGGACAAACTTCTAGGGTTTAAAGTATAAATGAAAACAAACATTTTTTGTTAATAAATGTATGGTCAAAAGTGTTTCCTTACAGGGATAAAGCTTCTCAAAGATTCTTTAGGAAGCGCCTAAATGTAGGCAACTCAATTTACTACGTACTATTTGTTTCCATAACGACGGAAATTAATACAGGATAAATTTGAAAAGTGGGAAATAGGGCTTTATATACTCAGAAAATGGTGATACAAGTTTTTTTGAATTACCAGTGTAAAAATTAGATTTTTAATTCAAGGTATTAATGTTGTAATAAACTTACTATTACCATTCATTTCTGATTTCTATTCAGGGTTGACCGAATTCTCGGATTGACACTGCAGCGTTGGAATCACGTGAAATTAAATAAAAATTAAAGGAGCATCTAAGAGTTCACATTTTAAGTATCAGTATAGAATATCGGGTGGTCAAGCAACGATCGAATAGCGTGTTCTTGTCAGTCGTTATGGAGCAACGAGTGAATATTTAATATTGCTGCAAATTAGAAAAACTTCTAACAGAAACTTCTGAAATATTGAACACTGTGATAACACCTTACGATTAGTACACTACTAGTTTGTTTGAATGGTTTAAATGTTTCAAAAATGAATATGAGGATTTCAAGACGGTCGTTCATCGATGTCTCAAAACTCAGATTCGGCCGCAACAGTTTGTAAAATTGTGGCAAAAGATTGCCGAATGACCCTCCGCATGATGATAGATGAGTTGAACGTCAGTAATGAGACGATCCGACAATTTTACATTAGTATTTGAAAAAGAAACTTCTGTGCAAAGTTCGTTCTGCATAGTCTTACTAACAAGCAAAAACGCAAGAGGTGCATCGTGCGCAGACTGTGCTCAGACTGGTCGGCATAATGCAAAGTTTCGTGGCTTCAATGCCACTGGCGATGAATAATGTATCTTTATTATGGTTCCGAAATGAAACGCCAGAGTTGTAGTGGACTGGAAAACCATCATCAAGGCCCAAAAAGGTTGCAAAAATTCAGAATCAAAACCTTCTTGATTATCTATTTTGATAAAGGCGGTGTGATCCGTAAAGACTGAAGGACAAATAGGAAATACTGCAGTCTATGTTCAAGTGATGAATAAATTATAGCAGAGCGTTTCTCGACTGTGACCACAATCTCTAAAACGAGGTAGTTGCTTCTTGTAGCATATTCATCTGCCCATTCTACACTAATTGTGAAGCTATTTCTTGTGAAACATGGTTTTGTTGAGATCAATGACGCACCCCAATCATCTAACTTGGCATCTAAAACTATTACATATGTGTTATCGTGTTTTTTTTTGTTGTGCCTCTTCGGGAATTAAATTAACAAACCTCGTATGATTACAGTTTAGATTTAACCAGGTTTCCATCCTGTTTACATCGGTTTGGATATGCCTAAGAAACGTGATTTGAACCGGATAAAATTGCACTGGACTTAAAGTTTAGGTTAATTAATTGACAGAAAGTTTGATAGCTCCTTTACATTTTAGTGATTTAATGTAAAAAATCTTCGAAACACCATCTACGTAACGGTGACAATATTTAAAAAAGATTACCAGGTGATTTAGGTGGTAAATAACCTCAGCTATATACGTGGTTTAAAGTTTTTCGTTAGAATCACCATGTATAAGAAATTTTCAAGTCACAGAATTGCTAAAATGTTTAGTAGTGTTAACGATAACAAATATGTATGTATAATGATAATGATAATTTCTACTTTATAATACACCGCGGCGAGTTGGCCGCTGCGACTTGTCCTCGAGCAGCTGACCAAAGTTACTTGTTCCTTCGGGAAAAATGCAACCTAACCTTACCTTAAATAAAATATTTATTTATGTGTGGCATAGCTTGGTAACCAGTGGCGTAGCAAAGACCCCTGCAGTCTTCTGTGGTCGTTGAACTTATTTAATTGTTATTATTACATATTTTTCATGGTGTCCAATAAAAGCTTCCATCGTACATTTAAGTAAAAGACCTACGTATGACAACTCAGTTGGAAAAGGGAAATTATAAATCAGCAATTGCAGATTGAGGGTTCCGAAACATTGAAGAATAAATAACGCATACTTGAATTATTTCAAAATTTCGTATTTTTCGGTAGTTTAGTATTATAAAAATAAGAATATAAATGTAATCCCTGTGACATTTACGACTTTTCACACGTTTGTACACCGTGGTTTGGACGCTTTTCAACGTGAGGAGCAGAAAGTTAAATAATTTTATGTGTGTATTTTCTCTATGGAGCGTATTCAGCACGCTGTACAGGCATGTAAACTATTTTCTAATAATCCTGTGAATGGTAAAAAGTTATGAAAAACCCTAATTGTTGTATTTGAAATTAATTAGCTCAGCTAGTATATGTTCAAATGCAAACCTAGTAAGGATATTGGTATCAATAATTTTATTATTTGATTACTTGTAGTTACAATAAACTGAGCAGCTCTATTGTATTATATATATTGCTGCGTTATTTACCCTATATGGTTTATTTTTCCTACGTTGTGTAACGATCATGTTGAAAGGATACTGTTTTTACTGTTAATAATCCAGATTACGACTAAAATTAAGATTAATTAGCTTATTTGTAATCTAAATCATGCTCTGTAGGAGGTTATTGTTATCATATTTCATAAATTTAAACTTTATAACAGAAAAAAGTATATTCCGAGCTTTCGTAGTATTCTACGATGTACTCTGTGCCGTGTTGGAATGGTGTTTTCAGTGAAAATTAGTGAGTGGACAGTTGTGCGGACTTCTGTTTTCCATTTTGACGATGAATTGAGGTGTCCATAGTAATGATGGGGCCCCGTAAAGTTAATATTTTTAATATTGTCATATGAACATTGTAAAATGTCAAGGTTAAAACAAGAATTTAAGGTTTTTGATTATTGTTAATAGTTTATGTTTTATTATAGGAAGGTTTTTGGATACTTTTATTTATGTAAATAACAGTTTAATATAAGAATTTTTGAGTTTGTATAAAGTTCACATATTTGGAGGTTAGATTTCATTTATTGCATATTATTATGTTATTAACTGATTTTGATGATGTTAATGTTTATGTTTGGGGTTAATGAAGG
>JABXWE010026825.1:0-21709 GCA_014611495.1 Limonius californicus | reverse complement strand
TTCTATCATAATAAAAACATTGGAATTCTGGATAATTGTGGGGCTTTCTGAGTTCGTTATTTTTTCTATTTATAGAAAAACTTATTAATTTTAGATATTTAACAAAATTCTGGATTTGGATGAGGATGTCTGGGTTTTGGTAAGGATTTCTGGGTTTTAGTGAGGATTTCTAGGGTTTGTTTTATGGTACATCAGTCTACCTTCATCTATCAACTTGAGACATCTGTAAGAAGTTCTGGATTTGTGTGAATTTCTGGATTTTGTGGGCATTTCTGGGTATATTTGGGTTTCTGTTTTTTACATCAATCTATTTCTATCATAATAAAAACATTGGAATTCTGAATATTTGTTGGGCTTTCTGAGTTCATTATTTCTTCTATGTACAGAAAAACGTATTCATTTTAGATATTTGACCAGATTTCGGGATTTTGATGAGGATGTCTGGGTTTTGGTGAGGATTTCTGGGTTTTGGTGAGAATTTCTGGGTTTTTGGTGAACATTTCTGGGTATTTCTGGGTTTATGTTTCTTACAGCATATACATCAATCTACTTCTATCACAATAAAAACAATGGAATTCTGGATAATTGTGGGGCTTTCCGAGTTCGTTATTTCTTCTATCTATAGAAAAATTTATTAATTTTAGATATTTAACAAGATTTCTGGATTTTGATGAGGATGTCTGGGTTTTGGTGAGGATCTGGGTTTTAGTGAGCATTTCTGGATTTTGGTGAGAATGTCTACGTTTTGGTGAAGATCTCTGGGTTTATGTTTCTTACAGTGTATATATCAATCTACTTCTATCATAATAAAAACATTGGAATGTTGGATATTTGATCGGTTTTCTGAGTTCCTTCTTTTTTCTATCTATAGAAAAACTTATTAATTTTGGGTATTTGACAAGATGAGTTTTAGTAAGTATTTCTGGGTTTTGGTGGCGATCTGAATTATTTATTTCCTCGGTTTTTGTGGATATTTATGTATATTTGGAGAAGTTCCTGAATATGTGCATGAGGATATGTGTGTGTTAGTGGTGATTTCTACGTTTTTATGGAGATTAAGGAAATTTGTTAAAAGGTTGGGTAGTTAGGAGAACTTATAAGACTTTACGTTTTCATATATTTGTAGGGTTTCGTAGGAATTAATGAACTTTGTGGGATATCATGGGTGTTTTCGTGAAGATTTATGTTGGTGAGGATTTTCTTAAGGATTTAGGATTTTGTATGAATTTCTGGGGTTTGTGAATTAGAATAGACATTGACTGGTATATATCAGTTTTGATAAGGATTCGAGGTGATTTATAGGTTTCACGAAAATTTCTGGACGTTCCCTGGATTTAATGGGTTTCTATCCGAATTTCTGGGGTTCTGTTATCATTTATGGGTATTTATAGAGGCATTCGTAGAGATTTTTTAATTTCGTATGGTTTCTAGGTTTTTTGTATGGATTTCTGGGCTTTCGTAAGAATTTATGGGTTTATGTCTTTACACTATATAAACTCATCTCCACCTAGTTATAACTGACAAGGAAAGTGACAATAATAAACACAAAATATTTCTTTAGAACTGTAGCAAGCAAGTGTTTTATTTAAAACGAAAGATGATATTTGATTGATTACGTACCAGTTTTTCTAAAATGGGGTTTCTGTATAAAAAATGAGTAAAATGAATTTTTCTCGAGGAACCTTGAAGTTTGCTATATGCTCCAAACAAAGCGGAGTTTACGTAGTAACATTACAAGACAATCTTTTTTACCAACTTATGCATTTTTAAGGTTCTATACAATAATGTGTAAAAGAACAGTTTATTATTTGATCATAAAACGATCAGATACCTACGCTATACAGATTGTCTTTTTGCAAGTACATCAACATCATTGTGTATTCTCATTTCAGTTGCCATACACGCTCCCTCATCTCTGATATAGCAGAACCCATAATTTGAATTTGAAACAGAAAATCGATTAGTTGTTACCCTTACGGTCAACACTACATACATATACATATAACGTACACTGGGCTAGATTAAATTTCAATGACTGTGCACACTCATACTGGGGTTGCGAGGCAAATAAAGTTAGCAAACAAAAATTAAGTTTCGGGTTACATCTGGCAAACTTCATATTTAACTCGGTCGTCGGGATTTACTAAAACTTTAATAAACGCCTACGCGGACGTGTAAGAAATTTTGAATACCGAAAATATTTCTACGTAAATTCTTAAAATGAACGTCTAATGTAATAAAATTCTTATGAAGGACGTGAAGTATCTCTAGAATGAAGTAAATATTCTCGAAGGACTTGGATTATTTACTTAAGCGTAGTATACACAGTAATATTTAAGTACTTATTAAAGATATCTGTGTTTTCGATAACAAACAAATTATTCTGAATGGTTATCTAAAATTATTTTTGAAGTAATCTGAAGTAATTATGACTTAGATTTATATTTTAAATGTATGAAATGTTTACAAAGACAATACAATACTATTTGTTGTGGGACAGAACAAATTTAAAAATAACTGTCCCGAGTTGTTTGCCAGTAGAAGTATTTTACATGCGTGTGTCTAAATAATAGGTCTTAAATTTTAAAGTTCTTCAACATAATTTCAGTTTAAGTTATTTGGAAATATTTACGATTAAAGAGCTGAAATACTTTCAAACAGCGGACGAATATTTAAACAGCTTAAGAAAAGTTAACGTTATAAAAAATGAGAGACATTTATCAAGTGAAACTGTCTCTTGAAGAAATCTAGGAAGCGCTTCTTACGAAATATTCGTGAAGTTCAAGAATTACTGCTTAAGTTAATGAAACAAGCGAAAGAGCCTTAATAATTTAATTTTAAATACAAAATGTCGTGGAAGTAGGCAATTTTTCCGACTGTGATTGGTAAATGCGAATATTGAGTTGCTTGTTTGTATGACGTATACACCTGTTGAGAATCTCTTAACAGATTATACAGATTGCTGACACGCGTTTGTTCCAGAATAACTAAACTGAGAAAAATATACCAATTAACAACAAACCATGTAAATAGCCAAGGCAAATAAATAGCTAGCTAAAGTAGGAATACAATTAATACAGGTATTTGGTTCATTGGAGACAGCAATTTGTTGCCACAAACGGAATTCTTTCAGATTCTGCTATTTCTAGAAAGTAATTAGTATACAGTACGAATAACAATTTCCTTGTTTCCATATGTTTTATCACATCAAATTACATAGTTTATAACATATTATTAGCTTTAGTAACGACCGTTAAAAAAAGTGGGTCAATTTTCGTTACCTGCTGTAGCTTATTAATGCACATACATAAACTCACAGTTATATTCAATAGTGTTTTATTATGTTACTGTGATTTTATTGTTAATATTATTATAGATTACAATGATGCAGAACTATAAATATAATAATTTAATGTAAATATAGAAATGTCTGCCATTTTCATCAAAACGTTTCCAAATTCTATAGGTAACTGCTTGTAATATTTTTCCTAAAATATCAGACAATAAGAATACAACTATAACATACTGTTATGCAACATTATGTCGCAAGCTTCAATAGAAAGTTGAATTTGTTGTGATAAAATAATCGCAAATGGACATTTTAGCGGCATTTGCCATTATTTCCCCAGTAGTATGGATAGTTTCCGCAATATATTACTGATCGACCACTACACTTCTTACTGGTAACGCTTTACGAAAGAATTTTGCGGGCCGATTTCAGATTCTTTGAATTGTTTATACCCAGCGTATTTGGAAATTCGGTATGATATTCTTAAAATTAGCTTTAAATCGAACACTTCCAAATCTTTGTTCTTTGCACGAGAAATACTCGATTATACATTCTTTCCTTTCTAACCTGTTCACCTGTTTTAAACCGAACACCTCTACATCTTTGTTTCTATACAAGCCATACACTCCAATATGCATTCGTTCTCTTCAAGTCATCAGTTTTCAATTGAACACATCCCAATATTTATCTTTTTGCAAGAGAAATTAACACTCGATTACACATTCTTTCTCTTCTAACGTGTTCACTAGTTTTAAATTGAACACCTTCACATCTGCATTCCTTAGCAACAGAAATACTCGATTATACATTCTTTCTTTCCAAACATATACACCAGTTTAAACCGAATACCTCCTAATATTTGTTCCTTTGCAAGAGAAACACTAGATTATACATGATTTCTCTTCAAACGTGTAAACCAATTTTAAACCGAACATCTCCAAATATTGAACCCTTTGCAAGAGAAAAACTCGATTATATGGTCTTTCTGTTCTAACGTGTTCACCAGTTTTAAACTGAACACCTCCAAATCTTTGTTGCTTTGCAAGGGAAACACTCGACTATACATTCTTTCCCTTCAAACATGTACGCCAGTTTAAACCGAATACCTCCTAATATTTGTTCCTTTGCAAGAGAAACACTAGATTATACACGGTTTCTCTTCAAACGTGTACACTAATTTTAAACCAAACATCTCCAAATATTGAACCCTTTGCACGAGAAAAATTCGATTATACGGTCTTTCTTTCTAACGTGTTCGTCAGTTTTAAGCTGAACACCTCCAAATCTTTGTTCCTTTGCAAACGATACACTCCACTATGCGTTCTTTCTCTTCTAATCAGCTCATCAATTTTAAACCGAACACATCCAAATCTTTATCTCTTTGCAATGGAAATACTCGATTGTACATTCCTTCTAACGTGTTTACTAGTTTTAAACCGAACACATCTGTGTTCCTTTGCAAGAGAAACACTACATTATACAGTCTTTCTCTTCTAACGTGTTCGACAGTTTTTAACCGAACACCTGCAAATCTTTGTTCCTTTGCACGAGACATACTCGACTATACATTCTTGCTCTTCAAACATGTACACCAGTCTTAAACCTGTTCCTCTGCAAGAAAAACACACAAATATACATTCTTTCTCTTTAAACATCTACACCAGTTTTAAATCGAATATCTCCAAATTTTGAATCCTTGGCAAGAGGAAAAATTCGATTATACGGTTTTTTCTTTTAACGTGTCCGCCAGTTTTTAACCGAACATCTCCAAATATTGAACCCTTTGCAAGAGAAATACTCGATTAAACATTCATTCTCTAATCTTCAAAGATGTACACCAGTTTTCAACACTAGATTATACATTCTCCCTCTCCAAATATGTACACCAATTTTAAACCGAACACCTCCAAATATTGAACCCTTTCCAAGAGAAATACTGGATTAAACATGCATTCTCTAATCTTCAAAGATGTACACCAGTTTTCAACACTAGACTATACATTCTCCCTCTCCAAATGTGTACACCAATTTTAAACCGAACACCTCCAAATATTGAACTCTTTGCAAGAGAAATACTCGATTAAACATTCATTCTCTAATCTTCAAAGATGTACACCAGTTTTCAACACTAGATTATACATTCTCTCTCTCCAAATGTGTACACCAATTTTAAACCGAATACCTCCAAATATTGAACCCTTTGCAAGAGAAATACTCGATTAAACATACATTCTCAAATCTTCAAAGATGTACACCAGTTTCAAACCACATACCTCCTAAATCTTTGTTTCTTTGCAAGAGAAACACTAGATTATACATTATTTCTCATCAAACATGTACGTCGGTTTTAAACCGAATACCTCTACATCTTTGTTCCTCTGGAAGAAAAATACTCGTTAGGAATTGAATTTTTAGTAATTTATTGTTTAGTGAAAATCCTGTAAAGAGCGGG
This sequence comes from Limonius californicus, assembly GCA_014611495.1. Classification (NCBI taxonomy): domain Eukaryota; kingdom Metazoa; phylum Arthropoda; class Insecta; order Coleoptera; family Elateridae; genus Limonius; species Limonius californicus. The sequence continues at coordinate 15,968 of JABXWE010026825.1, read as the reverse complement.
AATCATTATATATTGTTCCTATTCAAACATGTATATCAGTTTGAATACCTCTTAATCTTTGTTCCTTTGCAAGAAAAATAGACAAATATACATTCTTTCTCTTCAAGCATCTACGCTAGTTTTACATCGAATACCTCTTAAACTTTGTTCTTTTGCAAGAAAAACACAGAGCAAAATCACGTTAGTGCGCGCAAATACAATATTTGACAGTTAGTTGTCAACCGACTAAAGAATCTACATTACCGAAACGTGCGGCTTTTAAAGCTGCGACAACCGTTTCGGTACCATTACGGTAAGACAATCTATATCCTGCTTTTTTAGGAAATCCGTTACTTCTAATCTTAAAGTTTGATAATAATTTTATACTAACATTATTTGATAGATGATTTTACGTATCGCTGCAACTTTTTGAAAAGTGGTGTGTATTTGATCTTTACAGAAAAATATAGTTTTTATTACATGTCAGATAATGATGATGATGATGAAAGAATACATGAAACAAGGAAATAAATGCAAGGTAAAGCAGAGCAGCAACTCTCTTGGTGGACGGGGGAGGGGGGCAATGCAACAGAGATAATGTTATAAATATAATAATTAATCATTAGACATTACGCAATTTTTCTTGTACCCTTAGTTTGATAGATAGATCCTTTAAATATAAAACTGATGCAATGATTCCGAAATTAAAATTACTGAAGACGTCAGTGGATGCTGCACATCGTCAATCGATAATCCTCATCGATTAACCTTCTTGATGATGCAAAACTGAATATGTGTACACGTTTAAACAAAACCGACATATTTATAACAAACTCAGCGAGTATGTTTACTTGGAATGTTGCCACGGGAACTACTTCTATTAAACCTTGCTCTTGACCAGATTAAGGTGGGTGGTTGCCCTAATTTCAATTTTAACTTCCTAGACTCAACTGTATTAGAAAATTTAGGATTTTCGATATTTTTAAATACGCGCCTAGACTAGAACTGAATTGTTGCACGTGCTTAAGGCGGTCTTAAACCATATTCTTTTATTCATCTTACCCAAAGAAGGTACCTAATTGATTATGTCTTTCTATTAAAAAAATAGTAGCTTAGCTAAATTGCCGTAACTTCGTCGCTAAAATTGGATACCGAGTCTCCGCAATGGCCTGATTCATGTCAATTGTATGATTATTGTTTCACTCTATTACAATCTTGTATATATTATCTACTAATTTAAAAATATTCAGGAAGGTCACATATTAATGTAACTAGAAGGACAATGAGAAGCATTTATTTTGGGTGATTTTAAGGGACTTTAGTAGACCCCTAACGAAACAGCAAGAATAAATATGTAATCCAATTTGTGACTCAGAAATTCTTGTAACCTACAGAACATGGATCTGGTTTAAATATCTGGAAACCACAGAATAAGTTAAAGCAACAGGAAACAATTAGGGTATTACGATCCAGATAAAGTATAACCAGAAACCTTACGAGAAAGTAGTTTTAGACTACCCACCCTTTAGCGATTTCACTTTATGGTTTATGATTTTACAAAATATGATTTATGGATATGAGGAGCCACAAACGGGTTCTTTTGGAACCCAACCGCATTATATTCTAAAAAAATAACACAAGCTGATATAAATAAAATCTTGCTACAATATATTTCCTAATGATGTCTACATATCTTGAAATCTAAATTTCAACATCTAGGCTCAACTACTTTAGATAATTTACGACCTTAGACAGAAATCTTGCGAAAAAGTGGTTTCCAGTGGACTATCCACCCTTTGGTGATACCGATTGTGCTGTAAATGTCTGTGATTTCAAAAAGTATGATTTATGATTATGAAGAGCCACAAACGGGTTCTTCTGGATTTAATCCTAAGAGGAAACTATGTTTGGACATTCTTACCTAATGGTAAAAATTTTATGTAATCATATTTGAAGTAAAGATTGTATGTTCTGAATTCTAATTGTTTCTGATAGATTGATCTACTTCCCAATATTTAGGACTGTTGATCAGTACCAGCACATTTCCAAGGAAAGCAACAGCAAGAAGATGTAATCCACTATTATTTTGTGATAAAGATATTCTGGAATGTATGACTCACGAAAGCTTCGTCTGGTCTTAGGCCTTCCGAAACCGCAAAAGAAGTCCTAACTTGCCGGAAATAATCAAAATTGGTATGTAAGATCCAAACAAACTGGCGTACAAAGAAATCTTGGGATGTAATGGTTTTATATGAACTAGTCATCCTTTGGTAAATTAACTGATGTCACTAAACGGTTTTGCAAAGTATGATATATGGATAAAGATGTAGAAGAAGAAAACATTTCTTAAGAAAATTAATATATAGTAATCAAATTAAATACCACCTAGTAGCTGTATCCCGTCTAGCCGTGGAAATTATTTGACATAAAAACTTAAGCAAATCCAGTGTGCAGTTAAATTTATTCTATGTTGAAGATACATTATATTTTGCATATACAGAGTGATGCATTAGCTCTACGACAAACCTTGCGAAGTGAAACCGATTCTAAAGAAAAAATATTGCGTAGAGATAGATCCGATTCGTTTTAATTAAAGAGTTATAAGACAATTTGTAATGGCATAAACATTAGTTGTATATATCATATTCCCAAAGTTTATTCTCGCTCCTAAATCGACAATGAATGCATTTAACACTGAGGAGTACAGTTTGCCTGATTTAACCTTGTTTGTGAGTGAATATTGCGTACTACCACGAAATTGGTGGGGGAGGCCTGGAGATGATTTCATCGTGTGTTTGTAGCAGTCAACATCGCTGTACACTCTCGTGAAAAGTCCGTGCAATTGAGTTTCAATCTAAAATTAAAGCAGGAAAGCGTACGCGCGTTTCTTTTACTCTGAGTGTTGCTAACTGCCCATATACATTGTAATCGTCTCTGTTCCTCCTAGTGCCCACTCTTTCTCGCGCCGCGCCGCCCCCACCAGCAAGGTTAAATCAATCAAGCTGTATTTACATATCGTTTTTGTATATAGGTTTTGTAACGGAAACGTTCGACAGGCAGTGAGATAATATCGGCGTAGATTTTTAAACAGACTACTTACTGCTTCTACAGGCCACAAAACATCGTTTAAACGCATATATGTACAAAGGTCTAATATGCTGGCCACCACGATCCTCGGATTTAAATTCTTTGTATTTTTCTGAGGACACACGAAAGAACTTGTGTACCAAATAAAAATTACCACCACTCAATGGTTACTGGAAAGAATTCAAGGTACAACTGCTCACATACGAAATGGTTCAAATACAGTAGGTTACAGAATGTTTGGTTTATCGATGTGACGTGTGCATTCAAGCCGAAGATGGACATTTCGAATATTTATTACATCTTCTAAGCGGCATTTTTAAATGTTAAGTATTTTTAATAAACTGTTAGATCTTTAGTCTTGTAAATCGTTAATTAAGACGAATGGAATAACATTGTTTTTTCTTAAATAGCTTTCATCTGTCAAAGTTTGTTGTAGAGCTAATAAATGACTCGTATTATGAGGGTACGACATAAAGCATATGTGCATTTTTTAGGGGTACTGATATCAATATTTTTTAGACTTTTAGCAAACAAAACTTTAATATAAATTTTATATTACTTCTTGCAAGGAGATTGTTTTAAACTTAAAACTACCTACAGCTACAAGTTGAAATGTAAATGAAGATCTTATCTATCTTTACCATACTAGTCTTAAGGTGGAAGCTATTTGGGTACTTACCTAGGCATTCAACCTTTCTTGGAAAAGTGTTATATAAGAATTACAGTAATTGCTCGTAAAAATTATTGTGTATTGTTCAAAGTACTTACCTGACTGAGTGGTTTGTTAACAGGCAGATAGAAGCTGTCCTATTTTATTACGGTTTTAAAGTATTTAACAGGTTTTAGTGCTCAGTTTGTGGTAAATTGTCAAACTGCATTGGCAGCACAATGTAATATCTTCTAAAGCTTAATTTTCCGACCTTATCCAGATGTTACAAAAAAATTACAAACCCAAAATCTTTCGCGTTGGTCGAAAATGTGTATTCTTTCGTAATAGACACAAAAGTATAATATGAGAAGTAACAATTGTCGGTTTAATTAAGAACTCTACTAATTTTAAATTCCATCATAAATATTTTAAACTGCTAATTTTCTAATAACTCCATCGAGGAAAGCATCCTCCTTGAAAATTTGCCTTTACTTAAATATGCGTCAGTAACATCTTTTTATGTGAAAAGATGTTTTTCCAAGTACAAAAATATACTGCTTGTAATTATCTGGTTGTACAGCTGAAAAGTATATGATTATTTACTGTAATGATTATATTGCAGATGGCACCGTAAATATGCAAATATTTAACATGTACTTTTATTTGTAAATTCCACTTCTGTTTATTTTCTTTTGTACACATACGAGTCTCAAAACATGTATTTCAAAATATATTGATCTTGCAAAATAGGATTGATAGCTAAAAAGGGCTAAGTTTAGGTTTAGGACCTCAATTAAAAAAAATCGTTACTAGGCAAAAGAAAGCTAGGTAGTAAACACATTAAAGAAATCTAGTTGTGCTATTCTTCCCAGTTGTACCATTATTTTTTTAATTTTAAAGCCCTTCATCTCCCTGAAGAACAACTACGTTCCATTTTCCAGTCTCAAAAGAAAATTATTAATGTTTAACTTTTCCTCAAATACAAAGTACCGTTCAATGTAGTATAACTCCCACATAATATGTATTGCTTTGTTACAACATGCTTTAATTGAAATATCTTAACCTATTGCTAAATCTAATAAAGCTCTATTAAGCTACCCTATAAGAAAATACGTTGTTTAACCACATATAAATCAAATACGATGTAAATTAGTAGTTCCGATATTGGTTTTGGCTTCGAAGCTGGCTAACTTGCATCGTAGATAGCAAAGCTGGTCGTTTTGGTTAATATTCATCTACAGAAAAGCATAGAGGATACTTTTCAACCTTATTTGTGCATTCTTGGGCTGTAATTTATCAAATATGAGTAAAATGACAGTTTTATACTAAAATGTAAATTTGTGAATTTAATACTTTTCTTTTGAGAACAATATGTTTGTTGTAATGTCCTTATGAATGTGAGGAAGCTTTGTGTTAATAATAATTTTAATAATTTATTTATAATTTAATATAAAATTATTTCTGAATTTCCAAATGCTTTATCAGATATATGCTGTGTGAGATATCGATACCTTTGTAAATTTGTAAGGAACGGATTCATAATTTCCTTTTTGTTGTAATATTACTGATAATAATGTTATTGTACTTTATAGATATTCCTAATTAATTTGGTAAAATTTAATGCTTTATTGTGATTAGTTGTGCCCCTTGGGGACAACTTAAAATTTGTTTGTATGTATTGGGTTGCTAGGTAATTTGCTAAAAAACGATGAATTTTGTCTTGTAAAACAAGTGAGTTACACACAGAATTGAATTTACAAGAAGAAACTACAATACGGAATTTTGCCTTGAAACAATTTGGAGGTTAGGACCTTAATTTGATTCATACAAGTTTTATAAACAATTAATGATGTATCCTGATTGGAAAGAAATGTTGAGAGCTGAATTTGCCTACGTTTGACTGGATTAGATTTGGATACAACAAACAACAGTTAACTGTACTGATTTCGTTTAACAAACCCTTGAACCATGAGTTCGCAGTTTTTGTTGGTAAGAATTCATCACGTTTTAAAGGACCAGCGCGCCAAAGCTGGCTGATTTCAAAATTCAAGACAGAAGTGGAGTACATCAAAGTTGCGGCTAAGTAATATAAGGTGGAGGTTTCTTATAAAGAAAGATATAAACATTTGGAAGAATAAATAAAATAATAATTGGTATTTTATTATGTTTATGTTGGATTACGAACTTGAATAGTATTTTGTGTCATAAAAGGAAAAGCACTGATAATTTATATATTAATTATACTAACTAATTTCTATATGATAATTTTCTTGAATTTCCCTATGTTTTCTTTGTGTGTGTGTGTGTGTGTGTACTTGCTTTGTTACCAGCTACACGAGTATATACAGTTCGACCAATTATAGCGGCGACCCTGAGATCTGCAATTTTATTTGATTTCGTGTTGATTAAACTATTTATGAATTTGTTTATTTTGGATATTTATCTAGGACTAACAGCGAAAATTGTGTCTAATTTTAGGACTTTGGAAACTATACAAAATGCCAATAGTCAGAAGTAATCAAAATAGATCTCCATGTTCCAAATAAATTTTGATTTAAATGGAAAATGTTTAAACTGAAGTACCCACCGTTTCGTGACTTCACTGATTTCGTACTAAGTGATTTCTGGTTTTGCAATATAGCTTTCTGGGTATGAAGAGTCACACGTATGGTCTTGTAGGCCTTAATCTAAAAGATATCTTGTTCTCTTGTATACAGTAGTAGAAATTAAAATAAAATTAAATGGGAGATTCTACCTAATAGTAAAACACTCCTAAAATTAAAATTCAAGGCCTTTAAAATTTTAATTTCATAGATTCAACTAATTTATAAGATTGAGATGTGTTTGTATGTTGTAGAACTAAATAGTGTGTACGTGTTCAATAGGAACAATCAACTCTAATTTTCTACGAAGAAATTCTGGAATTTATGACTCACGAAAGTTGTGTCTAACAATAAGTTTAGGACTTAGGAAACTATATAAAAGTCCAGCAATCAGCAATAATAAAAATAAATCGCCAAGTTCCCAATAAATTTTGATCTAAACGAAAATGTTACAAAGGAAAAGTTTAACTTGAACTACCCACCGTTTCGTGACTTCACCGATTTCATACCAAGTGATTTCTGGTTTTGCAAAATAGCTTTCTAGATATAAAGAGTCACATGCAGGATGTTGTAAGTCTTAACCTGAAACAGAGCTTATTCTCTGATATACAGTAGTAAAAATTAAAATAAAATTTAATTGGGACATTCTACCTAATGATAAAAAACTCCTAAAGTTAGAATTCAAAACCTTTAAAATTTTAACATTATAGATGCAAGTAATTTCTAAAATTGAGATGTTTTGGCATTTTTTAAAACTAACTAGTGTGTAAGTGTTCAACAGAAACAATCAATTCTAATTTGCTAATGTGCTACGAAGAAATTCTCGAATTTATGACTCACGAAAGTTGTGTCTAATTTTAGGACTTAGGAAACTATACAAACAAAAGTTCAATAGTCAGAAATAATCAAAATAGATCTCAAAGTTCCTAATAAATTTTGATCTAAATAGAAATTTTACACTGTAAATGTTTAAACAGAACTAACCACCGTTTCGTTACTTCACTGATTTCATACCAAGTGATTTCTGGTTTTACAAAATAGCTTTCTAGATATGAAGAATCAGATGTATGGTCATGTAAGTCTTAATCTAAAAGAGAATTTTTTCTCTGGTGTACAGTAGTAAGAATTAAAATAAAATTTAGTTGGGATACTCTACCTAATGGTAAATAATTTCTAAAATTAAAATTCAAGTTCTTTCAAAATTTAATTTTATAGATTCAACACATTTCTAAAATTTAGTTATTTTGGTATTTTTTAGAACTAAATAGTGTGTACGTGTTCAACAGAAACAATCAACTCTAATTTGCTACGATTTTAGGACTTACGAATCTATACAAAAGTCCAATAGTCAGAAATAATAAAAATAGATCTCGAAGTTCCTAATAAATTTCGATCTAAATAGAAATTTTACACTGTAAATGTTTAAACTGAACTAACCAGCGTTTTCTGGAATTTATGACTCACGAAAGTTGTGTCTAATTTTAGGACTTAGGAATCTATACAAAAGTCCACTAGTCAGAAATAATCAAAATAGATCTCAAAGTTCGTAATAAGTTTTGATCTAAATAGAAATTTTACAAGGGAAATTTTTAAACTGAACTAACCACCGTTTCGTGACTCTATACTGATTTCATACCAAGTGATTTCTGGTTTTGCAAAATAGCTTTCTAGATATGAAGAATCACATGTATGGTAAGTCTTAATCTAAAACAGACCTCATTCTCTGGTAGGTATACAGTAGTAAAATTTAGATGGGACATTCTACCTAACGGTAAAACATGTATAACATAGAAAATTCAAGGTCTTTAAAATTATAACTTTATAGATTTAACTAATTTCTAAAATTTAAATGTGTTGGTATTTTTTTAGAACTAAATAGTGTTTACGTGTTCAACAGAAACAACCAACTCTAATTTGCTACGAAGAAATTCTGGAATTTATGACTCTCGAAAGTTGTGTCTAATTTTAGGGTTTAGAAAGTTATACAAAAGGCTAATAATCAAAATATACTCCTAAATTCCCAATAAATTTTCGGCTAAACAGAAATCTTGCAATCTTGCATAAACTATCCAGCTTCTGGTGATTTCACTGATTTCGTTCGAAGTAGCTGTATTGTACTTCGAAATAGCTTTATAGATAAGAAAACGGTATTGTTGCTTTCACTCTCAAAGGAAACTTATTAAGTAGTAAAAATAAAATTAAATCTAATTCCAATAATCTATCTGATGGTGAAATTAAATTTGAATGAAGTCTTTTATAGAGTAACTATTAAATTTTAACGTTCTAGACTCAGCCAATACCAGAAATTAGGATTTTTTTAGAACTACATAAATTCTATGTATATGTTCAACGGAAACAACAGTCGAAAAAGTATTATCTAACTTAATATTGCGACAAAGAAATTCTGGAGTTTATGAGTCACGAAAGCTGCGTCCCATCTTAGGGCGAGACCACAAAAGAAATTCAAGTAGCCGGAAATAATCCGGATAGGTCCCTAGGATCCAAATAACGTTTGATTTGGATGAAAATACGCAAAAAAAAGTGGATTTAAGTGAATCACCCAACCTTTGATAATTTCACTTCAAATGGTTAATGTTTGGGTCTTTAAAAAATATGGTTTATAGATATAACGAACAACATACAGGTTTTTCTGGATCTCAGTCTGAGAGGAAACGTGTTCTATGTAGAAAAATAGTACAAGCCGGTATATAAACAAAATCTACTCGGAATAGTCTTCCTAATGAATATGCATAGAAAGTTACACACTTTAGGAGTTTTAAAGACTCCGTTAGACTACAGATACGAAATCAAGTCCAGTAAATAAATCACAGCCTTATAGCGTAGTAAATATAGTCGGTGCTTCACTTTTTATCGAAACCACCTGTAGACACAACAGTTATAATCTCCATAAAGAGCTGGAAAAACAATTAACTGGTAACTTTCGCATTAATTATATCTTTCCATAAAAGTAAGTAGTTGCGGATAATTAAAAGCACCCGCCTTTTGTCTCCTCGGAGACGAGCACATAATTGGAGATGTAAAAATGGTGTTTCTTTCGTCTAACTGCGACTCCAAGTTAGAGACCTTTGAAAGGATTTTATGTGTTGAACAGTGAGCGGTCTACAAGTCTTGTGTATGGATCGGCATTTAAGAACGGAAGGCTGTGGTAACGTAAAGGTAGTGTGAACCTTGGAGCAGCTGCCCAGCTGTCTACCTGTCCAATGCACTACTACCTGTCCGTTACCCTCCAGCTAACCTCAGCTAGCACAACAAAACCAGCTCTCGGTTGTAATTTTCCTCAATTCCCTAGTTCAGTGAAGACGAGTTCTCAAATTACATTAGCCGGCAATTTGACGAATTTAACGTCAACGGGCAAAACACAGTTGACAAGTCTTGGCCAGGGTGGTTTTAACCACTGGTTTCAACTTGTTAAAACCGACTTAAATTGGGTGTGACCATCTGGCCAAAAAACAAAAACGTCAGTTAATGTAGGACCCCGACAGTTTTTAACGTAAGACATACAGAGAAGTTCCGATACAGCGAAATTTGGGATATAACAAGCATTTACGAAATAAATCTTTGGATTTGCATTATTTACTGTATTGTATTTTCGCTTACAGCGAATTAAGATTTCTCAATTGTGTGATTTTGGAAATATATATTTACTTCTATAGTACCTTTCAGCGTCGCCGTGCAGCATGGAGAAGATAGGGCAATGCTTTACTTATGGGACAAAAAATGACATTGTTGCCAGTATTCGTAATCTCTTAAAAAAAGCACGTCGGGTTTATTTTGCTGAAATGAGGTAGGTGTTCAGAAGTTCTCAAACAAAAATAATATTATCCAACCAAGATAATAATGTTAAGGCAATTTTCATTTGTACTGATAGGTATTATATCAAGCCGCCAAATGTTTTACCAATGCACGTTAGATAATCTTGAAAAATATGACATTATTTTGCCACTTAGACCATGGGCGCGGTGTTAAAATCAATATCTCGTGGTGAGAAAGTTTAATTTATTGGTTTAATAAGTAAAGTAAGAAAATTAACGATTTGCGGCTTTTATAAATAATTGCGCTAAAATGTTTAATTGAAATGGTTGGAGAGTGAAAACGCATTTCTTTTGATAATAAAAAGGTTTCTTATGTTTTGGTAACAACCAAAGGTCTTGTTATAACCGAGTTGGACTGTAATTCTAAATAATCCAACATATTGCTACATAATTCAGAGTAATGCCGTGTAATGCGTGGTACTGCTAAGTAATCAGAGGTAATGCTAGGTAATTGTAAATAAAACGAAAAATTTAAAGCAAAGCAACATACTGTTTAATACTCTCTAACGGAAAATCTAGTAACAAACCTTGCGAAATAAAAACCAACAATTTTGTTCCAATTTTCCATTAGTTTTCGTAAAGTAAAGGATATTTCAAAATTAGCTCCATATCATGTTAAAAGAATATAGCAAACATATAACATATGCAGTCCCAAGGGTCACGTTATAACGTAGATGCAGAGTAATTCCAAGTACTGCAATGTAAATAGAAGTAATAGCAAGGAATAAAATGTAATTCTAAGTAATGCCGCCAAATTCAAGCAATGCAACGCAGTGTTTAGTACTCTCTAATTGAAGTTATAGTAACATACTCTATTTAGATAAATTTCCATACAGTAAATAATATTCAAAATTTTCCACATATTACGTTTAACGAATATAACGATCAAATATAAGCAGTCCAAAAGTTTCGTTATAACCGAGGTGAACTGCAATTCCAAACAATTCGAATTAGTGCCATGTAATTCAGAGTAACGCCAAGTAATGCGAAGTAATGTAAGGTAATGCTAAGTAATGAGAGGTAATGCCAGTAGATTCAAGCAATGCGACGTAATATTTAGTACTTCTAAATGAATATGGAGTAGTATATCGGGGGAAATAAAAGAAAAATGCCAGTAAAATAAAATATATACTCTATCATCGCAATTAGGGACATAAAAATATTGTTTACTATTTTATATCGAATCCTGCCAAAAGTGGTCCTAATTTTCTATTTACTTTTGTTTTCGTACAGTAAATAATATTTCAAAATTATTCGGATATAACCTTCAGAAGATATAACGAGTAGATATAATGAGTCCTAAAAGTCTCACTATAACCGAAGTGAAATGTAATTCCAAACAATCCGAAGTACTGCCATGTAATTCAAAATAATGCTAGATAACTCTTAGCAATGCCAAGTATTGAGAGGTAATGATAAGTAACGCGAAATAATTCTAAGTAATGCAAGTAGATTCAAGCAACGTAATGTTTCCTACCTACTTCTAACTGAAGATATAGTAACATATCGTGCTATATAAAAACAAAAATATTGTAGTAATTTTCTATTTACGTAAGTTTTCGTACAGTAAATATTACAAAATTATTCGAATATAACCTTCAAATAATATAAAGAGCAAATATATGCAGTCCTAAAAGTTTCGTTATAACCGAGGTGAACTGTAATTCCAAACAATCCAAAGCGGTGCCACGTAATTAAGAATAATGCCAGATAACTCTTAGTAATGCGAAGTACTGAGAAGTATTTCTAACTAATGCCAGGTATTTCTAAGTAATGCGAGCAACTTCAGTCAATGGAACATAATGTTTAGTACTTCTAACTGAAGATACAGTAACATACCGTGCGAAATAAAACCACAATTCCAATAAATTAAAATATTTTACACTCTTTGCTATTTAAGATATTGAACAATTGTTTATATTACTGTTAATATATTTTTTATCGATACTAATCCTGTTAAATTTTTGCCAATTTGTCCACAGAACTTTACTAAAATCAATTTGCATTTAAAATAAGTTGTGTTAAAAATTATTTCGTTATTCACAAAATCTTTGATTTCATTTTACAATATATGTGTTGCCCAAAACATACAAATCATTGCTCTGTAATTGAATCTAATTTAGAGCAATTCGAAGTAATTGCTAGTAATTCTGAGCAATACGAAGTAATTCCGCGCAGTGCCGAGTATTTCTAGGTAATTTCAAGCTCTGCTAAGTACTTCGAAGGTAAAGCTGACCAATTTGTGCAGCCAGTATCAGTGTCACATTATAACAATCTATAACTTTTAAATTTAAACTATAATTTCGCCATCGAAAAAAAAATATAGGTATCGATTTTAATCTGGCAACTTCTAATTTAAAGCCGAAATCTCGAGATTTGATCTTTCAATCAAACATTCCTGTTGAAGAGAGGTCAATGATATTGTTACGAACCCAATTTCCAAAATTCTAAATTAAATTATTATTGCTTCATAACTGTTGTAATGTGATTTCAATTGCATACACATTTATGTTGCAAGCAATGAGATCATTTTAATTCAGCAAAAATTAAAGCACATTGGAATATTAAATTAGGCAATGTGAAATAAGTAATACGCTTGATAAGGGAAATTAAGTAATAACCAGGTCAGAGCTTATGGGTGCAAAAAGGAATTTATAAAAAGGCACTTCAGAGTTGAGGGGGGGGGGAGTAGTGACAGTCAGTGCATAGTTGCCAGTTGTCAGTAGGCGATTTGAGAAAGAAAATACTTCACCCCAACAATGGATCCATACATGTTTATAATTTTGTAAGTAGTTTTAGTATAATATTTTAGAATAACTTGTGTTAGCCTTGTAGTACATAGTGAATTAATAAATTAAATCATTTTATATAAGGGTAGTTGTTTCTCTGGCGATCCCGGTGATAAGGACAAGGGCTCCTTATCAGTTACGATCTTAAACATAACATATGGTGGAGGCGCCGGGCACCCAATTTCCAAAATTCTAAATTAAATTATAATTGCTACATAATTGTGTATGCAATTGAAATCACATTACAACAGTTATGAAGCAATTATAATTTAATTTAAAATTTTGGAAATTGTATTCGTAACATTATTACAATTACAATTTTTAATAATATGGAAAAGGGGGTACTCTGAGCATTTTCCTCTGTAATCCATTATCATCTGGTAATAATATTTTTTGGTTCAACCATTAAACCATTTTTGACCATTACCCCGGACAGAAACTAAAAAAGGCAGTTTTCTGCAAACTGTGGGAAAAGAAAACCAGAAGTGTATGACCTCTGCAGCTTTTCATATCAAAACAATGCAAGTGGTTTATGGACGATTTAATCGCATACTACAACAATGTCGTGCGTGGCGGAAGTTCAGTTTATGAAACAGTCCATAAACAAGTAACCGTATTTTTTCCAATTTCACACATAAAATTGAATAGGAATTTCAGTTAGCTGGAAAATCTGACAGAATGTGCTGTTATCAGCAATGTGTTCTGCTAGATGTTGCAAGTTTCTAGAACACCTTTGTGGCGAACAACAAAGGCGAATCTCACAATAGCAAGCAGCATCCAGAATTTTACAGTAATACGGAACATAGCGAAGAATTCAAATATATGTTATTATATTATTCTGATGTAATAATGTGTTTGCCCGACGTATAAATGCATGCATATTTTATATAAACAAATAACGAAACACAAATTTAAATAGCACGAGGTATCTTAGAAATTGTAATTCTGCAAAACTAGCAACGGGTATTCACGTTAAGGATTCATTGTATTAAAATATATCAGAGAAACTATTGAGTGTATAATATAAATAAAAGCTTGTAAGGAAATATGATGCAGTCTCTTAAAAGTAAATATTTTAAGAAAATTAAAGAGAAAATTTCAGTATCAGTGAAAAATGTCTGCTAATATAACCTTCTTGGAAAAAAAGCGCAGGTAATTAGCTTCAAGGAGCCTCCTCTTTCGTCTTTGAATGCTCTGACGAGCGACCTTTACAGTCTGTATTGCATGTTTTAAAGTAGCAAAGACATAGAGGACCTACAGCTTAACGTGGGCTCCAAATTATAGGAAGTGTAAACACTTTTACCCTACAGAAGTTGCTATTGTCTTACGAGGCAGAACGTCCGCAAAAACTCTGATGTTCCGGTACTGGGAATTGAACCCCAAACCTTTAGCGTAGAAGTTTAACGCCCTGACCTCTAGCCCATGACTGCCTCCCATAAATTAATTATAATTAAAACTCGACAATTCCAGATTTACCTACTTATTTTTATTAGCTTTATTTAATATTCAAACAATTACACCGGTTTACGGCGATTAGAAATTGCAGGAAATACGGCAATCCCGTGTTTAATTTTATATTTTGCAGGTATATAAGAAGCAAAAATTTATGTTTAGTACTTTATTTAGGTCAACCATGTTAAAGACCACATGCGCGTTTTATCCCGTAAAATGCACTTTCCACTTAGTAAAAGCGACTATTTGTATAAATGTTATTTTGGAAAATCTTCAAGGGAAATTAAATATTATAATCACTTTCATGAGCATTTCATCCCTTAACTTTCACTTACCACCTCCTAAAAGGTGCAAAGTATGGTGTTTCACGTAAAATCCAACAACCAGTCAGGAGCATGCACGGGACAAACTATATTAAAATGTAAACATCTCAGAAAAAATAGTGTTTCATCTAAAATCCAACAGTCACAAGAATATATGGATGTAACAGTATTAAAATACAAAAATGACAGAACCAATAAGAGGCATGCACAAATATATAATAATATACGGTGTTCTATAAAAAAAAGGGGGGAGAAAAGTCAGAAGAAGAATAACAGTGCAACAATAATACGTAAACAGTTCAAATTATGAAACAGAAATGCGACAGTATACAGGGTGTTCTTTACAAAAACATTGATTTTTCGGCAAAAAACATTATGTTGTTAAGTATATAACTCTTCTCTCACTATATAACTTATTTATTATTGTTTTAAAACTATTTAAAGCGTAGCGTAGATCATGGGCTCTACTAGTGGTAGATTAGCAACGAACAATTATTATTGAGTTTTAAATTTAAAAACCTTATGTTTATTATTAATAAATGTAATATATTTTCGATGTGCGATGGACGTTTATTATGTTTATACTAATTGGTATTTTATTTTTAGACGGTTAAAAAAACATGAATGTTTTAACAAGTCACAGTTTAAATGCCGTGCAGTATGACAGGAAGAATAATTATTGAGGCGGGTTTAATTATTCAGAGAATAATTACTAATTGGCAATGTTTATAATTTTCTTATCCGCCTGAAATTACATATTTCAATTGAACCGACGGAAGGAAGAAAGTCAGAATCGGCTGAATTTACATTAGCCGTAGTGCACTTGTTGGCTGGCGTAACTTATCTGAAGTTTTTACAAAGTGGGAATTACAAGAGGCTTAAGAGTAATTGCTACTTTATTGATGTAAATTACATTAACACTTTCAAGCCCAGATTCTGTATTATTACTCATGCGAAAAGTATATCATACGAAACAATCAGTATGTACTCATAATCGCTAATTTCAGTTTCCTGGAGATTAATAAAAAAATCCCGCGAAATCATCAATGTTTTCCCAAAACAGAAATTGTGGAAATAGAAAAGCTATATACAGGGCGATCGAAAAGTGATCCAATCGCAGCCGCTTGCCTTTGAGTAGATAGTCGGTGTCTACAACGTTATACTAACCGTGTGTTAGTGATGGTGATGTGATCCAATCCAAGATTCCAATTGGGGTGCTTTTTGACCTCACTATATATATATATATATATATA